>VYZQ01065851.1:15937-93846 GCA_013400655.1 Mystacornis crossleyi
AAATATTTGTCACCGAATTTAGGTTGTATAGCTGGAAGGAAGTGTTTCCCCTGTTTGAGACAACCAAAGTCTGTATATGACTTTTCTTTGAAAATTGTTTGGAGAAAAGCAACTTTTTAGACTGTTGCATTTGAAAAAGGTCATTATTAGCAATTTTGTTAGGTGAGGAAAATAATGGATTCATTTACTTCATGAAAATTCTGGTCTTAAGTTTTCCTGGGCTATTCTGGATGTGGCTGTTGTAGGGGGAAGAGAGCAGTACATTTCTATCTTCTGCTGAGATGCCTGTGACAGATGGTGTCTTCTCTGTCCAATATGAATGCCTACCAACCTATAAATATTGAAAATACTAAAAATTCTATTAATATGGGAAAAAGAAGGTGTTTAATTGCTCTTTAAAAAATGCATCCTGTTTGATATAGGATTGTCTAAGGGATATTTATAAAGGTCTTGGGCAGAACAACACCAGTAAGTGCTGAAATCAGTATCTGAACAAATCTAAAGGGCCTGGTGAAAATCTGGCTCAGTATCTGAACAAATCTAAAAGGGCCTAGTGAAAATCTGGCTCCCATTAGACAGAGAAAAGAAACATTATTATTTCACCTGTTTTGGGAAAATAAGATAGTACCTGTAGATGCTTTTGGGGTTAGAAAAGTGCTTTAGTGGAAGCTGAGGTCTGGAACATCATTAATATGTGTGCAGAGGTGGGCAGCTGTTAATTTTGGAGCATTGCAGATACTCTGTACTACTTGGAGAGTGTTTGATTCATTCATCTGTCCTTTTGCCTGAAGCTTTTCTGGTAACCACCTTTTTCAGGACAGGCTTTGTAGAACGTCCTGTGCCATTGTATGTGGTGCTTATTTTTCATTTTAGCATTGCTTCCAGGTTTACAGAGCCTGTTTTCTGTTGGATCCCAAATAACTTGATGGATTTTTTGAAGGTGTTCTGATACAACTGTGTCCTTAGCTGTTCCTCTACAAGGTCCTGCCTGGAGAGTTTCTCCTGGGTGTTGACTGGGATATTGCTAAAGTTCTGTTTTTCAAAATGTCCTCACATGTAATTTTGTGTGTTTTTTGCATGAGTTATATTTAGGTGTTGTCTTCAGCTGACATCTAAATGTTAGAACAAAGGAACTCAAACATTTTAGAAATGGAAACTCTTGTTTGGTACTGCAGTCATTCTCGTGGGGTTTGTTGTATTCATTTAAGTTTATTAAATGCTTTTGATTCAAAGAATGTATTTGGTGCATAATCTACTTTCTTTGCATGAAAGAGTGAAAACAACCTTGTAGAGTTTACAGAGCTTCTGCCTGGGGGTCCAGTTCCATTATTTTGGCTATTAGGTAGTGCCAGTGCTATAAGACAGCAGTTGTAAACACTGACTGTATGAAATTCTGATACTGTTCTGAAGGAATTTTCAAAAAAATGTGGTCTCTTAAAGCTCATCCTGATTGATGTTCTGAATGATGGGCCATTGTAGTTCAGCAAGAAGACCCTTTTTCCTGGTAGTTTATGTGTTTCATGTTCTGGCTTTTCTTTACCAGACAGAAAACTCTCCATATTGTTACAGAGAAATTCTGAAGTGGCTCAGTGATCTGCATCATGATTACTTTGTTTCAAGTCTGGGGAATGTTAGAACTATTGTATATGGAAAAAAACTTTGCCAAGGTTGGATTTGGTTATCAAGCATATTGGTTTTTGTTCCTCAGTGTGATATTTTTTAATTCTTAAAAGAGTAACTTGGTAATTTTCAGAAGGAAGAAGAATTTAAGTTGTGTGGAGATTACTGTGTTACAGTTGCAGTGTAGTTGATATGAAAAATCAAATACACATCCTTTTATGCCTGTAAAATGGCCTTACATTGTTTTTAAAAACTAAGTTACCACTTGGATGAAACAGTCTCTCTTTGGGTGAGAAGTGATGCTCTTAATGTGAGTGTAGGTCTTGCTTAGAAAATGTGTGTGTAAAATAGAGATCTTGCTGGAAATAATTACAGAACACTCGATGCTGTGCTGTTAAGTTGCGTGCTGCAGGTTGAATATCGTGACTTGGCTTGCTGTTCTTGAGCTACATAGCAATTGACAGAAGGTTTACTTATAATTTTAAAGTAAATGGACCAAAACTGCTTGTTAAACTGGGAAAAAGAATAATTGCTAGTTACAGTGTCTGCATAAAAGGGTTTTTTTCTGCTTATTTTCTGAGATTCTTAAATTGTGTCAGCATAGCAAAGTTTGAGTCTAGTTGAAATGAAAAACCTCCTGTAACCTCACAATTTTTTATTTGTTGACAACTCTCTTACAAACATCAACACAAAGTGTTCTGAAAAATCTTTATTTCTAGCAGTTTACCCTTAGGAATTAGATTGGGACTCCTCACTTAAGGACATGAGTTTTGTATTTCTAAAATGTTCTCTGGTAAGTGCTGAGCAGAGATCTGAGGTTGGCTGACTCTGTATAAGAGGCCAGAATCCCAGTCTCACTCTGCCAGTATTGTGTTTTGTCCACTGCTATGGTAACAGGAGCAAAAGGTTGTAAAAACATTCTTTGCCAGAAAAATGAGTAGATGCTTCTCTTAGAGTACATAGGGAACCAATCTACTTAATAAGAAGGCACTGATTTTGATTTTCAGATTTCAGAATGAACGTTCACTAACTTTCTTTCACTTTTTTTAATCATGATAGTTCATTTAGGTAATCTCCATCCTGGGTTCAGTTATGACTGGGTATCATTGAGTGTTACCACCACCTTCACAGGTGGATTGTACAACAGAGGGCAGCTTTTGGCAAGATGAGCATGGATATCGAGAACGAATCACCCTGGCGTTGCTTGCTTCTGCCCTCTTTCTGGCAGGCCTTTACAGTGACAGCAAGGAAAGAGGCCTGTGAGTTGTGTGGACCGTTGTGATTTTTCAGAGCTAGACAAGTGTATGTCTGTGTCTGGTCGTGTAACGGGGTGCAAACGTGTATTTGCAGTGCTGGGACTCGGGCACGTGTGTAGCATTGCAGGGGTCAGACTTGGGCCTTTAAGTAGTTCTGCAGTAGGCAAGGGCAGCTGTCCTGTTTGTTCTAATGCAAGAAAGAAAGAGGGACAGACTGGGCAACCTTTCCCGGAGGAATGAGGAAAACCCCTTCTGATTCTTTAGTTCTGTGCTGACGAGTGATCAACTGCCACTGCAGCTCTCCCAGGCTCTGCTAATTTGAGCATAAATCTCTCGGTTTTGGGGTATGCTGCCAATGGTTCTTTTGCCTCCTAGAGGAATATTGCATATTGCAGCTGTTGTGTGAAGATTTCTTACTTTGATCTGTAGTTTTTCATATAAAATAATCTATTCTGTCAGATTATGGGCATGGATCTGAAGGCAGTTCATTTCTTTTACTATGTCTGAATTGGCAGCAGCTTAAAAAAGCACCAAGTAAGAATAATTTCAAATTTAGGGTTAATTGATCAGTGTGAAGGAATCTGTGTATTCCAAGCGTCTTTATTTCCTAGAAAAGGAAGAGTGACTATGCAAATTCCTGCCCGCAGTTAGTTTAAGCCCTCTATCTATTGTCTTTGGAAAGCATACTCGTGTTACCTGGTTGCTGTGCCTCTTTACTTATCTTCAAGCTTTTTTAGCCATAGTTACCAAAGGCAGTTAATTCAAAGTATAACTTCTAATGTCATGAAATCTTGGGGCTTGCTCATGTGAGGACGTAGAGAAAGTGAATAGCAATGGAAAGACTTGTGTTAGGTAGGTTGATGACGTGGGAAGAATTCTGAGGATAACAGGCCTGTATTTGTCGGGGACAGGCAGGAAAGGCTTTCCAGCCGCTTGTGTTCCTTGAGCTTCCTCACTCTCTCTGAGTGCCGGAGGAAGTGGGACGGTGCCGCGGAGCTCCGTGTTGCTGTGGTAACTGCTGTGGGTGTTATCTCCCCACCTGGCAGCCTCCCTTTCCGGGGCTATTGGCCGAACAGGGTGTTATCTTACCCGATATGCTGCAGTCACACCCTGGCGATTCCGAGTGTCCTGCATCTGACTGCTTACAGGGGTACGTCAGGCTCTAAGCTGCGGTGGTGGAGGATGTGGCTGTGTGTCCTACTTAGCTTTCCTTGCTACGAGCCTGTGATGTCTGGCTGTGGACACTTGGAAGCAGAATCTGCTTCTGCTGCCACAGATCGCTCTGCCTGTGATTCTAAGTGAAAGCCGTTAGTTGACCTCAGTCACTGCTATGTAATGAATTGAATTGAGAATTCATAATGGAAGGAAGAAACTAGCAAAACTGGGAAATAGCTCAGTTGTTACATAAACCCTTGTGACTAGATAATATTTTTTAAAGCTGAAGTAGACATCCTTTCTTAGAAATGGTTGTCACATTCAAGAGAGAGAGATAAAAGTCTGTTCATCCGATATTGATAATGGGGAAAACATTTTGTGCAAATAGCGTTTTTGTACAGCAGAATGTAATTACTATATGATTATTGTTTTTACTTGTGAAAGCCACTTTGCATATGAAATAATTTTTACAAATGCTAAAACTTGCTTTATTTTTATTAAATAGCTGTAAAATTAAATTCAAGTTGATCAATGATTTTGACTTGTAAACTCAGTGAAACCTCTGCATACTAAAGCATCCTTGGTGAATGAAGAGTTTTAGAACAGCAGATACATGAAGTAATAGAGTTAAGCCTGTGGATCTTTGCTGTCTCTGAGGTTCTTAATTCAGTGCATTTGTATTGGCCTAGCCTCTTATGGCCATAAATACGTTGATTTTTGTGCTGCTGTTAAAGCCAAAATTGCCCTTGTGTCTGGAACTCCAACAATAATTATGTTGTTGTAAGACCTAGAAAACAACCCACTTCTCTCAGCTGCGTTATTGCTGAAGAGCTACCAGAGTAAGGTAAAACTTCCACTGGTTTCACAGAATGAGCAGGGAGTCTTCAAAGTACTAGGGGTGTAGGTTTCCTTCTCTGCTGCTTCCTCTCAAGCAAGAGTGAAGTCTGATGCTGTGCAGCAGTGAAGGATAACTATTAATATAACTACATATTAACTGTATTTTAGATGTAAATGCATTTGGATGCTGGCACGCTGTTCTTCTGATGCAATTTGCAATGCATCATTTTAAACTGTGGTACTGGTGTGTTGAAGTTTTTTATAACCTTGTCTAGTAGGTTTGTGTGAATACATCTTGCCTTACTATTTTTGCATAAACAGGGCTTGGGCTGTACTCTCAAGGAACAGGAACTTGCAAGGTCTGATGAGAGCAGGACATTTGTGTGTGAAAACTGGTCTGCTGTGCTTGTGAATGTATGGAAATAAATACAAAGTTTGATTGCAGTGATGGTTAAGGGAAACAGATGACAGATTTGTTGCAGCGATGCAGGCAGGCAGCATGAGAACAGTGGTACGAGTGATTAGCTATCAGGGAAGCTGTGCTTGTCCACAGCTCCCATTTGCTTTGTTTTTCTCTTGGGTACAGTAGACTGATACTGTTGTCATAGATTTCAAACCAGTGAGCTAGTTTTACCCTCTCTGGTGGCCTTGACTGCAGTGTATGTATTTTAAAAAGTGGCTTTTCCTTTTAGGAGGTTAGGTTCTGTGTGTATTTCTTTGAAAGGTAGCTTTCCTAGCTGATAATCAAACCTACATTTTGAGGATCAGCAGAGAACTGAAAACATCAAATAGATTTATGGCAGTGAAAACAAAAGACTGCAATTTAATGCAAATGACCTTGTAGAGACTGCCGCAGATTACTGATACTGACTTTCAGATAGCTTAAAAATTAGGCAGTCGCACTTGTAATCAAGAAGTTCTGGTGACATTTAGTGAATCATTGCAGTTTTTTAATAATTTGGAAAAAGAATAACTTGATGTCAGAAGCTTTACTGGAGTATGAATATTAAGAGTATATTCTTTAGCTAGTATGCTTGCTATTAGTACGCAGATAAAGATAAATTATAAATAATTTATTAAAAGTGGGAATAATTTTATTTATATGATACTAATATTAGTGTAATAAGATGAATGCAATTAACCTTGCATTTGGAAATTACTTTTTAAAATATCACTTTTATTACTTGCTCTTTGAATGTTGTTTGAATTATAAAATCTAGTGATGGTTTTGATGCATTCTTCATTCTAAACCCAATATCTTCTCTAATGATTGTGTTTGCCCTAATTGCCAGTGCCTTATACAGCTTTGTTGATTACTGTATGATGTCTGATCAAAAGATGATGTGTTTTACTAGATGTAGGACATAGAGAATTCACAGTAATCCCCTGATCAGTTGTAATGAGAAGAGTTTACTTCAGTAAGTTCATATTCAAAGGTGTTTAAATTTTAAATGCACTTAGTGTGAACAGCAAGTCAAGTGCTTTTGTGTAGATGTTGAGTAGAGCCTTTGGATACGGTTGTGGAGAAAGCACTTACCTTTTGACAGGTATTGATAAGCTGGGATGCTTTAGGGGCCTGACTAACCTCTGTCTGTGCCTGGATGGTCCATCCACAACTGAAGTTTTGTTTAGTGCTGATTCTTACGCTGTGTCTTGTCACTTCTGAGAGCAGCTCATTAATAAAAAGAGTTGAGTCATTAGGAGTCTTAACATGCTGTGCTCCTTCCTTCACAGATGTGACAAAGAGTTTTCAAGCAGATTATTTTAATTATAGTTAGCTGTTCAGATAAGGTCATGCTAAAATTATTGTGAAGTAAAAATATTCTATCTGAACTCTAGAGCTACCCTTTCTACGAATTTGTAGGCCAAATTACCAGTCTCAATAATCTTGTTGCTTCCCCCGTTCATGGTCTCAGTGTATGTTGTTGCTCATGTTTTTGAAAGCAGAATAGTAGAAAGCTGTCAGAGAACTTAGGAGTGGGTTTGTGGTAGGGTATGTGTGAAGAAGTGTTTTCCATTTGTATCCAAAATGTTTGCTTATGTTGCCTAACATTTGATTAATTCATAATGTTCAGGGTGCAGAGCACATGTAAATGGGCAATGACTCTGAGCTCCCCCTAATTTTAAAAGAAAGGTGTATACATTTGCGTGGGGTAATCAAGCAATGAAGCCAATCTTTTCTCTTTCTAAAATAATAACAGAAATAATTTATATATATTCATTATATAACCGTGAATAAGCAATTACATAGAGAAAGCTGTTTGCACATGGAGCTGAGTAGTGTAGAGATGATTTTATTACAGTTGACAGAAACAAAAAGAATTCTACTCCCAACTCTAGGTACTGTGCAATCTTTGTTATATTAAAGAACAGGTAGACTGAGTTTCCCTGTGTTCTGTGTACTAATAGAACATATGATTGTTCTGCATCTGAAAGGGAAATTTGGGGTGCTGCAGAATAAGTGCCTTAGAGTTCTGTGGCCCTTAGTTTTTTTCTGAAACTCTGGGAGAGCTTGTTTCCTTCTGCTCTAACATGTCAGTGATTGCTTCTGCTTTTCTGTGCCTGTTTCTCCTGTGTGTTATAGACCAGCTCCTTAGGAATTGGTGGGTACATGGTTTTCATGCTGGAAATGAGCAGTTCCGGTAGTCAAAGGAGGAGTGAGGGATATTCTTTAGCAAGTATTTAATGAACCAGTTTGTTAAAACAGAAAACTACTGTATTTTTCACTGACAGTTATGTAAGATTTTTGGCATGATTTTGACTTAATTATTGGACTAATGATGCTCAGTTTTCCTCTCAATCATTTTTTGTAGTTCACGGAAGGACCTCAGAAAGCACTTGGATGGGCTGAGCAAATGCCATCTGTGCAGTTGAATAAAAGTGTGTAAAATACTTAATTATGTATGAGGCTTTCAGTATCTTCAAGGAATTCAGCAACAATTAAAATGAAAAGGATGATATAAGAGCTCAATCTATTTTTCACAGGAAAACTGAAGTGTGCTTTGTCAGTAACACAGTTGGGCACATTTTGTACTGAATAATGCAAGCTTGCTGAACTCTAGCATGCAGCCTTTGTTCGTGAGGCTTCTTGAAGCTGATGCAACCTCAGCAGAAACCTGAGGGGTTTTGCTAGCTGGTCGTAAGGCAAATGCCAGCTTCAGTTTGTGTTAACAGTAATCAAAGGAAACAACTGTTAAATCGATTAAAGCAAACAAATCTTCGGTCTCATTTTAAAAATTTTACTATTACTTTTTGATCACATACATGAAATATGAGTTTGGTTCACTAAAGAGTATTGTTTTGAAGATGAGAGCAAGAGATGCTCTGTATGTTGGGGAATTGATTAGTATATTCTGGATATACTGTCTTGTGTCTCTAATCTGGTGTCAAACTCCTCAACCTCAGCTTCCACTTTGATGTCTAAATATTACTGCATAAATGCATTGCACATTGAAGAGTTGATTTGAGTATGAATTGAGATTTTTTTTTTTTCATTTACAAACTTTTTTTATNGTCTTGTGTCTCTAATCTGGTGTCAAACTCCTCAACCTCAGCTTCCACTTTGATGTCTAAATATTACTGCATAAATGCATTGCACATTGAAGAGTTGATTTGAGTATGAATTGAGATTTTTTTTTTTCCATTCAGAACTCTTTTTACTCAAAGATGTGAATGACAGTAGCCTGAGGAATGAAAAGCTCTATTTTTTCACCCCTTTTCAATTCAACATTAAGTATTAATCTTGGAAGAATTTTTTATTGTAGTCATGTTGATTTTAAAGGCAACAACTTGTGTCAATGTTTTGCAATAAGAGACACAGTTTCTTTCTGAACTTACAGGTCCAGACTTTTGCTTCATCAAATAGAATTCGTATGTCTTGTTAGCCTGACCGTAAAACTTCGTACTTTCAAGTTGATGATGACTGGTGGATAAATAAAAAAAAATTTTTTTAGAACTGTAGCAGGAACAAAACATAGCCACAATAATCAACTAAACTGCTTCCTTACTTTTAATGCTTCCTTTCATGCACCACTTGCAGACCTGCCTTTATTAGCTCTTTGCAATTCATAAGAAATGTATTTTTCTTTTTTAACATGTTGCTATCTTTGAAGTCTTTTGTTCTAACTTGGTAGCATTGGTAGCATTTTGAACATTGGGTAGCATTTCTTCTTTTATCTAGTTTTATCTAGTTGGGTTGATATTTTGTAAATCTTAGTGCAGGGCTCATGTTGCCTCCCATCATTTGTTTCTTTGTAAAATTTCTCTATCCGTTAGTAGCTGCCTTTCTATACGAAATTATTCAAGTTCTTAACAGTGGCATAACAGACCGTATCACTAGGATTTGGCTGATCACTCTTTGGATGGGAGAATGCCTTAAGTTCTTGGTTTCTTTCTAGCCCTGCATTTTATGTTCTATATGCATGTAAGAATGCCTTTTGCCAATCATATGGCCAAATAATTTTGTCATTTTGGATCCCTTACTGCCTGCTTTATTTTCTCATCTGCCCCATACTCTCCATTCAATATTTTTTTCTTCTTTATAATTTATTTTTTTATAGCTTGTATAAATATAAAAGTTTGTGTTTCCCTAGGCAGGAGAATAAACATTGAGACATTTGATTCCTGAACTGAAAGGGTATTTTATATAGTCAGCAGTCCAGGCTATTTCTTATTCAAATTTGGTAACGTAGTTGTGCAGCGTAAATAGTAATTCCAGAGTGGGAAGAAGTGATGCCTGGGCTCTGCATCCTGACATGAAAAGTAGTCATCTTTACATTTACTGCAGGTTGAATTCCACATCATTTCTAATGCTGGTAATTTGGTGTATACAATCTAATAAAAAATGAGAAGTATTTTCAGGTGAACATGTATGATCATTCCTGAGCTGTTAGATTTAGTGTCCACTGTTGGACTGGCAGGTGGAAGTGGAAACTGTTAATAATTCTCCGGTGTCTGAAAGCAAGCACACACTATTGCCTTGTGTTTGTAATACATGCCTTTTCTGACTAACTGTGAAGTCTGTGCGTTTGTAGCTGACTTGACTGACTTTGATCTTGTGTTATCTAAAAGCCTCAGTTTGTATAGTCACTGTAGTCTGTGCTGTAGCTCTCAGACCGGATTCATCCTGTGAAACATTTCCGTATAGTTGAGAGCTTGTTTTGTTTTCTGGTGGAGACAAAATAACTCTTTCGGTACTGGGTGCGTCCTACAAATGGAAAACACTCTCCAGGGCAGAGCTGGACGGATCGAGGCTGCTGCTGTGTCCGGGTGCATGGGGAGCTGCTTCCCGCTGCAGCAGAGGGAGCGGCTCCCAGCAGTAGCTGACACCATCCCCACTCCATGTGTGGCTGGCAGGAGCATCAGATGAGCTCTCTGTGGTGAGTTAAAATGGTGCTCTTACTGCTGAGAGCAGGAGAAAAGGATGCTGCCTTGTGACTCACATGGACCACCTGAGGTGTGCATTGTTTGGAGAAGGATGATAAACAGAATAAATGCTAAGCTGTTGCCTGGAAACTCCATAACATGGGGACAGAAGACATGATCTAAACATTTCTATTTAAGGCTGTGAAGATGATCCAGCTGTGATACTCAAGTATTTGAACATGATATGAGAAGTCAAAGTTACAAGTTTAAGAGGTGAAGACACAGCAGCATTCTTAACACTGGAAAAATATTAAGGGAAATGTGGGACATTGCACAGCTTGGGTGAAGAAAAACTATAGGTAGTGGAGGGCTGGAAAAACTGCAGTGATGTTGCAGCACTTGTTCCTTTTGTAGCAAGCTGAACAACTCGGGATAGTTCTTCCCTCTTTATTCTTGATTATATTCTTCCTTGTGTTTGTCTGGCTATGCAATGGCTTGGATGAGGCAAAACTTAAATTGAGGTTTATGGATCATGTAATTTTCATTTGGCACTTGCCTCCTAGTCTAATTCACTACAGCAGATGGATTGTGCACTTGGTGTTGGGGACATCTACTGTCCTGAGTCTCCATAATATCATGACAGTTGCCCAGACCGTAATTCACTGAGTTGATTTGCTTTTTCTTTGTGGCATCTACATAGTTTTACTAGGGATAGTGTTTGCAATTTTGCATGTCAGGGAAGATAATGGGAGTGACTGGAGTTTAAAACAACTATTTGTTTCTGAAGTTATTTATAAACTAGGTCAGGTACTCAGTCTGCTGTGCAGCCCTACATAGACAGTGCTGTCACAATGGAATGGGTATGTTAGGTCTAGGAATGAGAGGATCTCTATGTTGGCAGTGTTGCAGAAAACTTATCTGTTAAACAGTAGCTTTGATTTGTTCAATTTATTATCCATTAAAAAAACACAGATCAAACTGATCTAATAGTTGAAAGGATTGCTTTCCTAAGAGTTGTGTGTGGATAGATGTTACGAGCCTCTGTTTTTTCATAGACATGTATCATTTTATGCATGTGAGTTCTAAAGATACTTAAAATGGAAATGGAGAGATACTCAAGGTTCTGTTTCGTGGCATTTAATTTAGGTCAGGGCACTGAAAACACTTGCTACCAGTGCTTGCTCATGCTGAACACAATGTTACTGAGAACTGAAGGGCTTCAAGGACTCCGGTTAATATGCTTAAGTATCCACAGGAACACATCTTTTTGTTATGATGAGCATAGCAGAACATGCTTCTCTTGTTTTCAATATTCTACACAGAAACAGTATTCCACAGGTTACTGAAACTACTGTAGAGAGTCTTATCAGTTTGGTATTTTTTTCTTTCACTAGGAATTTTGGTAGGTATGAATATCGAAATAACTTTTTGTCTGCCTTAACAGTCTGATATGAAGCATACTGGCTGGTATTTTGGTATTAGGAAGATCAGAGTATCTGTCTTAGACTGCTGAGGATTATGTTTGAATTTTGTTTACTGATAACTTGAAACCATTATCTTATTAGCAGAAATCCCTTTATTTATGTAGTTACATACTCAGTGAGTACAGCAGCATTTGCAAGCAATATAATTTGGTGTCTGTGTGGAGTGTAAATAGGGATCTTGTTACATAGGAGCATATGATAAGATACTATCTCTGGAAATCTACTTATCAAATTAAAAGATGGATTTCATGCTCAACACAACTTCTCATTTCAAGTTAAATTTTAACTGACATTTATTGTTATATTTCCACAGGGGAACTTAAGATTTTTCTGTAAGTATTCTAGAGTTTTTCCTATTGCTGTGAGTCATTCAAGTTTTCATCTCTTGAAAGTTTTCAGGGTAAACATGATTGTTTTAAAATGCTGTCACTAATTATTTTTTGTTCTTTTGAGATGGCTTGACAGTAGTGGGTTCAAATAGTCATTTTAATTTGAATAGATTCTTCACAGAAGAAAGTTCAAACTTCAGTTTTGCTGTGCCAAATGTGAGTGGAGTTTGCCTCTGAGAATTTCGGGCTCTGTAAGAAGGCATGTAGAGGAAATCACAGTTGTTATCAGCTAAATACACAAATTAGACACCTCAATCAAATGGGGTTTTTTTCTAATAACAGTTCCAAAGGAGTTTATAGGATTGGTTTATGAGATCTCAATGCTTAAACACATTGAAGAAGTCAGTTCCTTGTTGGTTTGAACTGGGGGTGACTTGAATTTGGCTATTGGGTTACATCCCTGGAAGGACTAGCTCTTAACATGGATTCATATTTGTGCTTCTTTAAGCAGAAAACCCATAGCAGAGGTTCATAATATTTAAAATTACAGATAGTTTTTCTTTTGTTCTCAAATACTTTGTCTATTAATGAAAAAATACTGTGTTTGCTGTATTATGCCCAGCTTCTCTGGATGTACAGTGGACTAATGGAAATCAGCATTTTCTGCTTCTATAAATAGATTGGCAGCAGCTGCAGAGCAAAACAGGCAAGAGCTTCTGGTCATTTTTTATTACTGCCATTGAGAAATGGTTTGAATGGCTGTGAAGTGTGCCTGCTGCAGGGGACTGTGAGCTGGGGATATGAGTAGGGAGAGGGGACGAAAGAGTGCATTTACAAGCCAAGAATGTGAGAATAAAGGTAAAGAGCTTGGTACTCCTTCATTTGGGAAGCCTTAAACTGAGTTTCAAGCTCTTTTATGTACAAGACATGCTACTCCACTGGTTGAAAGTCATGAGTTCTTGAATGAGATTTGGGGATAGCATTTTTCTACCTTCTTTCTAGCTGAATATAAGGCAGCTTTTATAAGTGTGCTCTGTTGAAGAATACCATCATACTGTGCCCTGAGAAGCCATCTCCTCAAATTTTCAGTTCCTTCTTCTGTTGGTCTTGTTTTGTCTTCTGCATGGGAGAGAAACACAGTGAGGATGCTGACCTCCTGCAGCATTCCTCCTTCTGGCCCACCGAGGTAGCTCTAAGATGAACAGCAGCTGCTGCTGTTCTCCTTGCTAGCAGATGGAACTGGTACCAGTGCAGCCTGCTAAGTGGCCAGCTAAGTTACCAGTGTTGTTTATGGACACCGGAGGTTGCCAGGAAAGAAGAAGTATTGAGTATCTTTCATGTGAGCATTTAATTGAAGTCCTGTGCCTGTGTTTCCATGTGTAGGATTTTTTTTTCCCTTGAAAGCTAGCAGTCTGCTTGTCAGAATCTTACTACAAGGTCTTGGGAAACGTACTGAGCTGTAAGAATTGTTTTCCTGAAATACAGATACGCTGGCTTTCTGTGTTTCTCAAAGTACATATTATAAAATGGACAGTCGATATGGCTTGTGCTGAACGATATGGAATGGTTTTATATTCCCTCCTTAATAAGAGCACATTTCTTGAATCTTGATAAGCAGCCTATGTGGATAATATAAAAAAGCAAAGGAAATAATGAAATACAGTATTAAAATGACAGGTGGGAGTAGAGAACTTTTATCAACTGTTGCTTTAGAAGCAGCACCATCAGCCTGTGAGATGGCTAAAGGTCACCTAAAAGTGAAGCTCAGTGTATACTGAAGCCTTGGAAAAGGCTTGGAAGGTTTCTCAGCATCTAAGTTCTATGTTTTACCAGTGCTTTAAACTGTATTCTTTGTACTGAATTACGTATTAGTGGTATTAACTATTGTTCAAGGAGAAACACAGAACCCCAACAATTAGATTCCTAGCTTATTATTTTTAATGATGTTTGAAATGTAGGTATGTTTTTAAAAGGATATCGTATCTGTTGATAGCCTAAATACTTTTAGGTGCTCTACTACTAGAAAAATGGCTCATACTAATTTTTTATAGAAGAAAGTATTGACAATGTGAAAAAGTACAAAATATGGTTAAGAAGAAAACATGGACTTACTCTTTTGAAAAATGATTCACATTTCATTCAGCTACCATCTGAAGGGAATAATTATAGGTCATTCACTGTGAATGACCATTTGTGATAAGAATGAGGTCTAAATGATTGGGAGAGAAGAGGAATATGGTATTTGGCAGCTCCTTGCAGTCCAGGAGAAATAAATAATAGGTGTCTCTGAGTGCTTTTCAAGTTACTTGTGAAAATACTGAATAAGAAGTTGGGCTTTTTTCAAGAAAAACTGGGTATATTTTAAGGAAAAAAGGAGCTTAGTTCTTTTTAGAAAGTATAGAAACTCTTAAAATACAAAGGTAGTATCTTTTGTGGAATAAAAGGAAAGGAGGAAAAATAGTAACTTTTGTTTAGAATTAGTTTGACTTCTGTAATTCTTTGTCTATCAACGCAGGCAAAAGGAGTTCATTCCAAGAATCTTTGCATGAAAGACTTTATACTAATACACCTTTCCTTTCCGTTTTTCAGTCAGCAGATAAGCAGCGAGCCCTGGAAGAAACCAAAGCCTACACAACCCAGTCATTAGCAAGCGTAGCCTATCTGATCAACACTTTGGCCAACAATGTGCTCCAAATGCTGGATATCCAGGCATCCCAGCTTCGGCGCATGGAATCTTCCATCAACCATATTTCACAAGTGAGACTTTTTCCTTTTGCCTTTGATATTACACAGCAGGTAAAACTCTGAACTGACATCTTGTGAACGAGAAGAATTTAAAACGGAAGGATGCATTTCTTCCCATATTCATTCTGTGATCGGGTCTCATCAGGTGGTTCTATTAGCAGTGTTAGTATGAGCATTTTACATAGCAAAGCAGATTAAATGCATTCTCAGCCAGTTTATTGTTTGGAGAGGGGGTCATTCTGTATAAGTGAAAAGCACAGAAAAATTGCTAAAGGTAAAATGAGAATATTTTGTTAAGAAATATAAAATGGATGGTGGAAAACAGTGCGTGTCATCTTTTTACTTTCTCTGTTGCTGGATCTAATGACAACAGTGTAGATGACAAAAATAGTTTGCTTCTGGCTTTTCTTAATAAAATGTACTTTGCAGTGACAGGAACAAAAGCCAAAATTAATTTGTGTATGGCTGCAGAACTCCTGCCATTGTTTGCAGTTTTTCTGAGCAGCAATAAACTAAGCTACTATAATCAGGAATCCAGGTTCAATCACCACAGTGATGAGAGAATACTGACTGCCAGAATGGACTGAGAATGAATGATAGATAAAGTGGAGATTTAGCAGCCACTGATGGATTAAAAGAGAAATTAGAAACAATGCTCCAGCAGTTCCTGTTTTTCTATGTCTGTTTACTGAGTATTTTGTCTCTTAGTTGACCTGTACATTTTGGCTACTAGGATTTCTTGAACTCCTGTGATAATATAAATTAAAATAAAGGATGTTGGGGTATTTAGAAAAACACTTGAACGTAGGGGCTGTGTAAGGAAAATAAGTAGATGGATTTGATCTATTAACTTGCTGATGCTGAAAGGGTTACTAAGCTAGTAGAGGTTTGAACCAGCAAAAGTGAGTAATTTTATGGTGACTTAGTGGGCTGAATTGGCTCTGATTTGGTCAGAGGAATTTCAAGGCAAGTACAAAGAAAGGGCTGGGAGGACTTCCTCTTTTGATAGTGCTATGCTATTAGATTGCCTCAGCTGTCTCATGGATCTGCATCAAAAATAAGGTGGAAGTTTGATTTCTTCTGCTAAATGCTCCTTGTTAATCATTACATGGATATGTAAATTAATTTTTTTCCCCAGAAAGTGTTGTGAATTTCTCTGTGTATGTCTGTGTGCTATATCTCTATGCTCTGCGTGTGTATATGCCTGTGTGTGTATGTGCTTCTTCACAGGCTAGTGCCAGCTCACACGTGTTTCAGCTGTTTGAGAGGCTGATGAAAAAGACATATTTTTTTATTTCTTGAATGTGGAAAATTCATTTTGTTACACACCTTCTGTAAAGTAGCTTTTGTGGAAAGGGCCATAGCATTTAAATTTTTTTTCCTCCTGAGAAGGTGACATTTGTGCAGGTTGAGGGCTAGGTTAGATTGTCTTTGACTTTTATACAATACAGCTAGTTATTTAAAATAAAGCACTATATCAGCAGTACCCCACCACCTAATGAAGATGTACCTGCAAAATTTCGTAGGTTGAGCTTGAACAACCAAAAAAAAAAAATCTGTGATGGTCTTTTTTTAAAATGCTGGTGTAAAATTGAAAATCTAGTTTGTTTTGGGGGATTTTTTTGGTGTGGTTTGTTTTGGGTTTTTTGAGCCTGCATCATCCATACGTAGGGTGCTCCCCAGATCTTCATGGAAGAAATTATATCAAAGGAGCAGACAGTATTTGAATTTTGGATATTACATACATGTAGTGTTGATCCAAGGAACTTAATAAAGTTCAGATAATGTGTTTGGAAATGACTTCCTCCCATCATACCTGCGTTGTAGATTATTGTGTTATCTGTCTTAATTTCCAGGGCTGTTTTTCTTAAAAAAATTATTTTATGCAGTTTCTCTGTAAAGAAATAATTTATTTTCAAGAAATGTGCTTATACTTCTCCTGAAATTAGCCTAATGTGCAGAAGGCTTCCTTGGTCTTTATATGTTGGGTGTTTAGTTTAGTGGACTTTTTCTAATAGTACTGAAAATGCTTTGTGGTGTAATACCTAACTGCCAAATTAGGATTTCAGTCAGCCTGACTTGAAATGAAGTCAGTAACATAAAACAGAAAAGAGGTTGGTAATTACCATCTGCTCACAGATGGTAAGTTAATTTTTGCATTAATGCTTTGGTCAGTAGGTCTTGGTATTTAAGTTTAGAAAACTGTATGCAAATTATGATATCTGGATGTAATCCAGCTTTTAATTATGATTTGGGATTCCACATATTCCTCAAAGTAGGGAACAGAATCATTGGGCGCTTGGTACAAACGTTTTTCCCGAAGTGCTTGTGGTGTACAAGTAGCTCAGACTGGGAGAGGTGTGAGTAACTTAGTAAGATAAAGTGCTCTGGTTCTCTGTTCACTGGGGGAATGCCAGTTTATATCCCTTCCTGTGTTTCTTTCTAAATGCCAACTTAATCAAAGAGCTGAAATGGAAGCTGATAATAATTTGTGGTTTTTCAAATTATATATAGGTCGTGAATAAGGAAATAGTTACTATTGAAACTATTTTTATGCAAGTGATTAAATCCTATTGGTTTAAAAATTAGAATTACTTTGGTTTGCTCTGAAAGCTGATGAGTCTATTCTTACTTGCCTTCTTGAACCTTGTCCAGAACTAGATGATACACAGTGTTTCATATTTGACTAAGAACTTAAATCTTCAATACAGATCATATGTATCAGTATTTATACTTGTCAAAAAAATTATCTTGCAGCCTTCAAGTTAGCAGCCACTGAAATGTTACTAATGTCCAAATTCTTTAAATTAATCTGGCAGATTTTCGGGTTTTAATATTTGTATGTTGAGAAATGTTTTTTCAGGTTTAGTTACAGAATCTCTTACTTAGCAAGGTAATTTAAAAAACTCTGCTGCTAATTATATAAACAAGCACTCATCACAAAGATGAGTGGTAGTGATGAGTTCTCTCCAGTGGCAGTGTTGTGGGCAGATCTGCTACATCCTCCCCTTACGGAGCTGACTGCCGTGGTGTTGGCTGTGAGAACAGGCCCTAATAGACCGCAGGCTTGGGATCTCTGCAGGCAGCAGGTGCTGCTTGGCTGGGCTGCAGCGGGATGTGTGGGCTGCTCGGTCTCTGCTGGGAACGTCACCTGGGCTTGCCACTGAAAAGTCAGTAAACATTTGTGACCTTTCTCAGTTGTCCCGTTCTCTTGCAAGGTACAAGAATAGGGAAACACTTGAAAAAATGGTAATGCAAGGTTAATTTTACTCAGTGTATATTACCTGTTTATGGAACAAGTAGCTTTTCAGCATTTTTGTAGCGTTATGATCTCATTTTTATGTATAAATTACATGCAAGTTGAGACAATTAATATCACATTTCTAACATGTCAAAGTGACGCAGTTACTAATTTTAAGGTAATACTCCAGTTTTCAAGGTAATTTGCAATTAGTTTGAATTGCATCAAATTAATAAGATTAATTTAAAAAAAAGTCCAGCAATACTATATGTAAGCAACATTTTCTTCTAAGATTTTTGAAACTGAATTTTAAAAGCCCAGACTAACAGACCAACAGTTAATTGATAAATTTAAATTAAAATGTTTTGAGAAGAGGAAGAAATGAAGGTTTCTGGAGACTTTTATCCCTGAAATTTAACTACAGTTCAGACTTTCAACATGCTGTTGTAGTTTAACCCCAGCTGGCAACTAAGCACCACCTGGCTGCTCATTCACTCCCCCATACCAGGCTATAGGTAGAAAATCAGAAGGGTAAAAGTGAGAAAATTTGTGGGTTGAGATAAGTGCAGTTTAATAATGATAATGATGATAATAATATAAAAATGACTGAAAATGAAAACAACAAAGAGAGAAATAAAACCCAGGAAGAAATGATGCAAATGCAAACGGTGGCTCAGCAGCAGCTGAGCGGTGCCCAGGCAGGCCCCAGGCAGCAGCCCCCAGCCGGGCTCCCCCAGCCTGGTGCTGCTGGCCATGAGGCCGTAGGGAGCGTTGTCCCTCGGGTCAGGGGGCCGGCTGTCCCGGCTCTGTCCCTTCCCAGCTTCTTGTGCACCCCGGCCCACCCAGTGGTGGGTGGGATGGGGAGCAGAAAAGGCCTGGACTGTGCAGTCACTGCTCAGCAGTAACTAAAACATCCTGGAGTTATCAGCTCTGTTTCCAGCACAAACCCAAAGTAGCGCCCCATACTGTGAAGAAAATTAACTCTGTCCCAAAACTAACTTAAGTTAGTTAAATGCTAACTTAATACTATGAGAAATTTTGTTTACCAGTAGAAGAGAATATTTCTCAAAACTCATGAGTTCAGTGACTTTTAAGTGAAGTTGCAAGTAGTTTTAACTTTCCCAGAAATTTTCGTGGTTTTTTGTTTTAATATTTTGCGGAGCTTAAGACTGGTTTTGTTGACTTCTGTATGAAAACCTGATGTGTCAAAATGGCCAGAAAATTGCTAATAGAAAAGAATGCAGTGGTTCATGCTTACTTTTCCCCTTAAGCTGTCCCTTGGTTACTGAAGGGATCTTGGAAAGCATATGGAAAGATGATAGTAATGAGCCTAACTTCTAACAAACTGTCATTTAAAAGCTTTTGCCAAAGCTAATGGAGCTATGTGAAAAAAAAAATTTAAAAGCATAATAATGCTGTCAGGAGTCCAAAATTTCTTGTTAGAAAACAGGGTTTTATGTTATAGAAGGGTGCAGTATTCCATCTGCTTTTCCTAACAGACTTTTCAAGCCAGGCATTTTGTTAGTGCAGCTCTAACCCCAAAAGGTTCTCCTTAGAACTTTATAAACTGCTGAATAAACATTTTGGTAGCATTCTCCTGCCTTGATAAGGGATTTATGTTAGTATTGGAGGTAATAATTACCTGTGTGTTGAGGATAAATGTTTTCATTTTCTTCGGTAGGAGGTTAATCTTTGTTACTTCCTCTACTAATGCAATACTGCAGTGTTGCTTTCTTCTGTTTTATAGGCGTATTAGGATCTCACAACTTCCATAGTCTACTAAACAAGAAAATGAAATGTTTGGAAAACTGCCAGCAAAATGCTTTTCAATACCATTTTAGGTGTATGGACTAGAATTTGGTGCAGTTTTTATATTCTTAGTCATTCCATAGCTGTTCAAGTTGAAAGAGGTGTTTTGAATCATAATGCAAGAGAAATCTCACCAGACGAGCTTCAGGTTTTAATTAGGTTTTATGCACTTCGTTTGTTACTGTAGTCACACCTCATGATCACCACAGTCCTTAAGGACACTGGTTGTACTCGTGGCTCCTATTGAAAACCCACCCTTTCCATTCACGGAAACAGCTTTGCACAGTGCCAGGATACCATCGCTACAGTAACATGAGCATTAAATATCTGTACTTGCATTGTATTANGTCAAAGTGATGCAGTTACTAATTTTAAGGTAATACTCCAGTTTTCAAGGTAATTTGCAATTAGTTTGAATTGCATCAAATTAGTAAGATTAATTTAAAAAAAAGTCCAGCAATACTATATGTAAGCAACATTTTCTTCTAAGATTTTTGAAACTGAATTTTAAAAGCCCAGACTAACAGACCAACAGTTAATTGATAAATTTAAATTAAAATGTTTTGAGAAGAGGAAGAAATGAAGGTTTCTGGAGACTTTTATCCCTGAAATTTAACTACAGTTCAGACTTTCAACATGCTGTTGTGGTTTAACCCCAGCTGGCAACTAAGCACCACCTGGCTGCTCATTCACTCCCCCATACCAGGCTATAGGTAGAAAATCAGAAGGGTAAAAGTGAGAAAATTTGTGGGTTGAGATAAGTGCAGTTTAATAATGATAATGATGATAATAATATAAAAATGACTGAAAATGAAAACAACAAAGAGAGAAATAAAACCCAGGNGCCTAACTTCTAACAAACTGTCATTTAAAAGCTTTTGCCAAAGCTAATGGAGCTATGTGAAAAAAAAATATAAAAGCATAATAATGCTGTCAGGAGTCCAAAATTTCTTGTTAGAAAACAGGGTTTTATGTTATAGAAGGGTGCAGTATTCCATCTGCTTTTCCTAACAGACTTTTCAAGCCAGGCATTTTGTTAGTGCAGCTCTAACCCCAAAAGGTTCTCATTAGAACTTTCTAAACTGCTGAATAAACATTTTGGTAGCATTCTCCTGCCTTGATAAGGGATTTATGTTAGTATTGGAGGTAATAATTACCTGTGTGTTGAGGATAAATGTTTTCATTTTCTTCAGTAGGAGGTTAATCTTTGTTACTTCCTCTACTAATGCAATACTGCAGTGTTGCTTTCTTCTGTTTTATAGGCGTATTAGGATCTCACAACTTCCATAGTCTACTAAACAAGAAAATGAAATGTTTGGAAAACTGCCAGCAAAATGCTTTTCAATACCATTTTAGGTGTATGGACTAGAATTTGGTGCAGTTTTTATATTCTTAGTCATTCCATAGCTGTTCAAGTTGAAAGAGGTGTTTTGAATCATAATGCAAGAGAAATCTCACCAGACGAGCTTCAGGTTTTAATTAGGTTTTATGCACTTCGTCGTTTGTTACTGTAGTCACACCTCATGATCACCACAGTCCTTAAGGACACTGGTTGTACTCGTGGCTCCTATTGAAAACCCACCCTTTCCATTCACGGAAACAGCTTTGCACAGTGCCAGGATACCATCGCTACAGTAACATGAGCATTAAATATCTGTACTTGCATTGTATTAGCAGGTAATTACATAAGAAAGTACTGGAAGAACATACTCAAAGTTGCAGAGTTCTAGCACTTGAAATAGAAAGTGAGAAATCATCTTGCCAACCCTTCACTAATAACTTTCTTTTTGATTTGTGGATTGAAATTAAGGCTCTGAGTGTAGTATCCAAGGCATGAAACTGGTTTTGAATGAGCAGATTCAGACCCGTAAGATTCTGATGTTCCC
Organism: Mystacornis crossleyi; assembly: GCA_013400655.1. Lineage (NCBI taxonomy): Eukaryota > Metazoa > Chordata > Aves > Passeriformes > Timaliidae > Mystacornis > Mystacornis crossleyi. Next base: position 37,664 of record VYZQ01065851.1, read on the forward strand.
GTACATCTGAAGTGCAGCTGCTGTTGCAGCTGAAGTTTTTTAACATTCTGGCAAATGGTATTGGTGTCTTGTGAGATGAAGAACATACCAGAGTCAGAGCTGTGTTCTCCAGTGACATGTCTATGCCACAGATAAAGTTTGCAGTAGAGATTGAATTCCTCAGTGTTATCAAACATGGGACTGTCCTCCCAAGTTGTTGCCATCACGTATCTTCAGCTTCTTAAGACAACGTGACCTCGGAATCCTCAGCAGGTGAGGTGAGGAGTCTGTAGACCATCTACAGAACGTGTCCTCCTACTCCCTATGTTGCAGAAGCAAAGGTCTAGCACAGAGAAGGGATAAAAGCCTGGGATGGAACATGAAATCCCACATCTTACCCTGGTGCAGAATGGGGTACTTTAGGTTCTCTGGCCTGGACAGTGTTGTGCTCTGTTTGCACTTGTGCTTGTGCCATAAATACAGTACTGTAAGAGCTGTGAAGATCTGATCCGCACTGTTGGATTGGGGTTGGTATGTGGTCCTGGTCATCTCAGGGAGCTTCAGAAAGGACTTTGGCAAATTGACTGAAGGGTGGTTTAGTTGTTAAGCAGTTGGAGAAATAGATGTGTATCTGTTACACTTGTGTGAACTATAAATTTCTGCAGAATTTATCTATTGGCCAAATCTGGGTGGGTTTTTGTGGGGGTGTCCCAGATAGTTTAACTACCCCTATTAAATTTCAAATCATTGCTCAACCACCTCAGGCTTTCAAAAGAGAGGTTTGCCATTACATTCTGACCTTGAAAAATCTGTTTTTCTGTAGCATTATTTTAAGAAATAGCTGTGCGTCTTTAGCAGAAACCTTACTGTTCTAGGCAGGTGGAACTAGAGGTGGCAGAAAGGTACGTGAAAAAGCTGTAATCAGTGCTTAATTTTAGCAAAGCTGTAAAATCTTGAAAATATGTTGCTGGAAAATACTAGGCAATCTTGATGATAGTATTGTAAGCTCACATATAATGCCCCAGGTATCTGTGGAAATCCTGCTCTGGAAATAATGCAAAGAAACAGCTTCTTGGAAGTACTTTGGGGGTTGGTTGGGGTTTCTAAAATTTGTTTTTGAAATTTTAAAGGTTGTGATGGTTGTTCAAGGTAGCACAGGTTCCATTGGCTTGTTTTGCTATCAGTTGCACAAGGAGAAGAGTAAAACAGTGTAACCAACCCCACTGCCCCGGTGCCTGCCCACAGAAAAATAAAATGGACAAAAATGTTTGTTATGAAAATGAGTTCTCATTTGTACCTGTTCTCTAGTTACTAGAATGATTCAAAACTGTGAAAAGTGTTTCTGGTGTCATTCATGATCACTGAAGTGGTAACAAGCAATCTGTGAGTGTTTAGAAATCTGGCTGTTACTTTTATTTTATGTCCTGTAGCTAAAACTGTTCGCAGTTCAGCAAATTTCCTTTAAGGAAAGCTGTTTCGTGAACAAGCAATTATTTTTGTTTTAAATAAGGCAAAGAACTCCATTCCCCATGATTTAAGAGATGATATTTTCCTGGAAGAGATAAGTGGACTTTTTGGTAGCATTTTCTTTGCCTTGTTATCTAACAAGATTCACACGTACATGATTTCAGGCAGTGAATTTCCAGCAGGACTTTGTCTTAGACCAAAGATTTTCCTGTGGTACTGATTTCAATATATAAAGGGAGGGATTTCCAGTGTTGGCCCTAGGCATCCAAAGGGAAGGCAGTGGGCTTAACCTCTGGCTTTATTGTGGATAAATTAGTATGGAACCTTCTAAAGTCTAATCATTGCTTTGTGATGAGTGAGTTATAATGACCAAAATACTTTCCTGATTTGTCTGAGTGAAATTTTATTCTATCATATGGTTACCAGTCCTAGTTTAGCAAACATTTACAGTGTAAGAAAACCTGCTTATGGTTTGTTTTTCAGGTCTTAAAATTAAGGTTTGGGAAGGCATCCTTACACTTCATCTAGTTGGAGACTATGTCAAAGACAAGCTTAGAGAGCAGTTGTAAAATAAGGAAGGATAAGCAAAGGAATCTTATAAAATGGTGTCAGTAAATTGCTGTGAACTACTAAGAGTGGAAAGGAGAAGGAATTTTGTGAAACTGAAAGAATGAGGGTAACAGAAAACCTGAAGAACCCCCAGCTATTACCATGGCTTTAGAAATGACAAATTCAGCAGTAAATTGAAGAAAGATGATGTAATCAAGTATATGTAGTGATATGTTTAGTATAGTGTAGAGATCTTCAAAACTTTAGAACTGATTTAATTTTTTTTTTTAATACTGACTCTGTATTCCAATGCATACTGCTGTTAGTAAATACACTGCGTCTTTTGTAGACGGTGGACATTCACAAAGAGAAAGTTGCTAGAAGAGAAATTGGTATCTTGACTACAAACAAAAACACCTCAAGAACTCACAAAATCATTGCACCAGCTAACTTGGAGCGACCAGTTCGCTACATCAGGAAACCTATTGATTATACAATTCTAGATGATATTGGACATGGAGTAAAGGTAGGTGATATTGTTAAAACAGCCAAAATGCAAATTCATTGTCTTTGTATATTTTCAAAATAACCTCATGCTTTTCATGGTAATATACCAGTTTCTCCTTGCCTGGACACTGTGTCTATAAACATGAGAGGAGTCCTGTCCGATTTCCAGTTGTCCCTTCCCCTTCTCTTGTCCCAGTGTTTCTAAATGTTGCAAACTCACTGAATCTTATTTCTGATTGGGACCGTGAGTCTCACCTTTTAAAATGCTTCTGAATATCAACTTGTGTGATGCTGCTGTTACTGCGTGGATCAGTTGCCAGGGATATATGTGGGGCCTGAAGGGCTGATGACCGTCACTTTTCTGCCTGAATTAGCACCACAGAGTGTGATCCAGCTGTAATTGCCACTGGGTTATTTTGAAGCTCACAAAAAGGAAGGGTTTTCCTGAGAAGTATTATGGGCTCCTTTTCTTCTCTCTGCCAGGGTCAGTTATACACAAACCCAGTGATGTGCTTTGTTAAAGTGAGCTCTCTACAACTTCTGTGCCGTATGGGGTTTCGGGATGGGAATATTACTGCCGACTTCAAAGCCAGCTGGTTTTTCCTTTTAAGATTAGGAAAAAAGAAGGAATTTCAGGGCAGAGTTCAGACTGAGACACAACTGGTGGCTGTTGGATCAGTGTACACAGCAGCAGTAATATCATGTGTGAGGTTAGATTCGCATTTTTAAAAGCACATTCTGAATGTAAACACAGTCTTAGCAGGTGTGAGCTTATTGTTAACTTGTGCTGCCAGGAAAACAAGTACGGAAATGAGAACACTGACAGTCTTAAAGTTCCAGGAAATGGAAGGTAAATAACACAAAGTGACATCATTTTTACAAGACAGACTAACAAATCTGTAAACCTGCTGAGTAGCAGTAAGGTAAGATGCTTCTTCCAGTCAAAGTGCACCAGAATTCCTTTTGCTTGACTTCTAACCGGATTAGGTTATCTCTGTTGTCCTATTTGATTTGTCTGCTTGGACGGCCATTTAAATGGCAGTAGGTTGTTTAACCTAACCTTTAAAATTCAAATTCTGAACAGTTTGATTTAATTACCTTTCCCAAGCAGTTTTACTTAAGGTCTTTTCAACATCTGTTTGTTAACAGAAGGTCTCCTTCCCTCCCATTTCTTACCCAAAGAATCAACCTCTGAACAGATTTTAAAAAGACCAAGCAAAAAAGCATACCCAACTTTAATAACTACAGTTTTGACCAGGAAGTTATTACCAGTCTTGTGTTAAAATCTGCTACCAATTTTGAATTAATGCAGGTCAGAAATCTCCTTGTGGATATGGATGGAGCATATTGACCTGTAGGATTGCTGTTGCTAATATTTTAATTATCACTTTTTGTTTTAGGGAGATCATTTTAGAACTCATTAAAGAATAGTTTTTAATTGTTCTGCAGCACAATCTTATTTAGCGCTGGCTCTAAATCATTATAATTGGTATCCCAGTTACCCCAATGTAGCAGAGTCATACTAAGATGCAGTGAATTATGTTCTTCTGAGAGAACATAGTTCATCGAATGGATGATTATTCGAGTGTGTGTTTACATCCATTTGTTATGCTTGTGATAGACTTAAATTTTATTTACAATGCACTATGTTTATCTAGAAAATGAAGAAGTATTGTGCACTTGTGAAACAATAATCAGAGAACTTGAAGTCATGCTATCCTGAAGACTGTAAATGTGTTCCAGTCAGGTTAATGCTGTGTTTAGGACAAAACAAAGAGCAGCTGTCTCGTTGATGGGGAAAAAGTGGCCAGTTGTGCTTATGAACCTGTTGTTTTTGTTCTGCTTGAGTAACTACAGATCAGTTTATTAGATCTCTTGCTGTAGAACAGAGAGAAAAAACTAAAATACGTAGAAGCTTTAAATTTGCCTATATATAGCTTTTTATTGTTTGAGCTGTGATACTTTTCCCTTCAAGTGAGCATTCAGAATGAGTTGTTGCATAAACAGTGTTGAAGTTCCAGTTAGCATCAGGGTTCCTCAGTCTGCATTCTTTGTCCTTTTTCTGCTGAAGGGTTTCTGCTCCAGTACTTGGACCCAGAATTATGTATTTTCAGGACAGGCAGAATGCTGATGGAGTAGACATTCATTGCAACTCCCGAGAAAGATAGCAAGCTGGACAGAATAATACAGGAATAAAAGGGAGGATCCTTGGCCAAGAAACTCAGTATGCCATGCTGAGAGAAGTAGTATAGGCCCTTGAGCATCTTACTCCCTCCATTCAGACATTAGAAGCATTGTGGAGAGGATGTTCAGGAAGGGTTGCTCCATAGTGTCGTTTCTTAATAGATGTGAGAGAACTCAAGTGCCTCTGTATCATCCCAGCAGTCCCTCCTCATCTTCCCTCCCTGAAGCTACAATGCTGCAAAAATCTAAAGAACCTTTTGTGTGAAAGAGACTTGCTTTCAATTTTTTTTAAATGTTTCCCAAGTTACAAAGTCTTCCAACCTATTGTTCCCACCAAAGGGTTCTTTAATCAAGAGAATTTGGGAAAGGAAAAAAAGCGATCCCTTCAGAGAGATGTGTCTTAAGGCGTTGTAGTTACCCGGCAGTGCTGCTGAGGTCTCTGCTGATGGACCTGGCAGTGTAACTGAGCACTCTGGCCAGTACAGGGGCTGTGCTTTCCCAGTGTAGCTGTATGAGGCAGAGGCCATACTGGTTAATCGACCCGCAGAGCTTTAAACTGAAAGACAGGAGATTTTCTAGTAAGTCAGATTATGTTTCTTTTTAATCGAGCTGAATGGGTGAAGCAAATCAGTGCCACTGGATGCTCTACTATTTATCAGAATATTTAAACAATTATTTATTTGAATATTTAAATATTGACATGAATATTTAATGTCCATTGTTGCAGAAAGTGTAATAAATTTAATGATGCATTTAGATGAATTGAATTGAAAACAGATCATTCAAATGGAAAGACAAGTAATTTTAAAAGAAATTATTATGGAGAAAGAAGATGTATGATATTGTGCCAGTAAGATGCAGGACTTAGTGTCAAAAAGCTAACACCTAGGCTTTAAAGTAAGGTTTTGCTGTTGGTTAATGTCTTAATTTTTACTTTAGAAAATGTGAATTTGTAGTGCAGTATCCATAGAGAGTGCTGTACTTCTTTCAAGACGTAATGATTTGCTCTTGATCTTTGTTCAAGAGATGTCTCATGGCATCAAATTAACTAACAGCATTCTCTAGAAAAGAACATATATTAGCTTAATGTATTAGAAGCTTCTATTTCAGCTACTTGTAAGCATGCTAATGCATGCAAACAATTTAAATGAGCTCAGGCTCATTGATAAGGTTAGTCTTTGACAGCTCAAATAAATTAATCTCTGAAGTTAATCCATCTAGATCTCATGATACGTTTGGAAAGAAGCTGCCTTTTTGTTAGCACTGTAAGAACTTGCGGAAACAGCGTACAGACATTTGAATGTTAATTTTAAAGTAATAATTTAAAGGCTTTGTGGTCAATGTATATTAAAAGTTTCAGCTTGAAGATCTTTTGTTCATGACATTCTGCTTTAACCACTCTTTCTATAATCTACTGATACATTATTTTGTTAATGCTGAATGCTTAACTTTTTTCTTTCTTTTTCCTTTCTCTTCATATCCTGAAGTTCCAACTAACCTTTCAATGCTTTTTTTCCTTACCTCTTTTATTTGCTCCATTTATGCATTAAGTGGTTGCTTAGATTTAAGGTAAGAAACCCCAGGGCTGGATTTCCATTCTTCTTCTGAGATTATTACACACGGGGAGATGATTGACATCAATGCTACTGATTGTTTAAAACAACACCCGCTCTCCCTTCTGTGTCGCAGAACTTTTGTTGAGTAATTCATTGTGGATAAGCATTTTGTGCTATAAATTGATGTGTATTGAAAGGAAGTTAACACAGTTAATTTTAAAAGCTTTGTGGTAAAATATGAGCTGCCCTCAGCATATCTAGCAGATCATTTATGAGGGAGGGACGTTGTGCTAGCCTTGTGCAGACAAAAATATACACGGACTAGATAGCAGCTGAATATGAGCCTCCCCCTGTGTAATATTCTTTTTATCCTATATACGGTGTAAGTTACAGTTTGATTGGGATTAATGTTTCAGTGTGAGATTGCTCAGATAATGGGCTCCAAAGGGGTGTAACAAATTCAAATCTGTATATTATTTTTTAAAGTTGCAGTATTCTAAATTTTTTCCGAAACTGATAGCACTGCTTAAATACTCAGAGGCACTCATCTATGGAAGCTTCCAGAAATTTGATAATTGTGTCAAATACTTAAAAACTGTTAAACAGTAAGATAAGTGATTGACAGAACAAACCTACAGTGATTTATTTCGTTGAATATTAAATGAATAGTGCATCAAATAACTCGGGCTGAAGTATGTCAAATTCTTTAAATGTTAGTAGTCTTAGTGGCTGCAGAAGCAGCAATAAAAAGCATCAAATCAATGAGCTAAGCAGTTAAATTAAGTTACACGATATTATGGTGGAGTTCGTAGTACATTAGTTAATAGATAGATCATAGCCTGTACTGAGTATTATGATACCTCCTCCTCCTGAAGTGCAACTGGTTTGGGGAAAGAGGGAATGGAAGTTTTTTAGTAGCAGGTGCCACAGTTGTAATGAGAGAACTGTATTTTAGAACATAGAATGAGTAATTTATCATATGTAAAATGAGTATATTAATTAAAGGAAGTTCCAAGTTGTCATGAAATATTTTTAAGTATTTTCTATGACTGGAAAAAGCTAAAAGAAAATCCTGCAAATTCCTGAGATTGCCTGTAAAACCAAGTATTTCTGTAAATATCTCCTTGATGTCCCTGTGAAATTGGACTGATGGTACTTTTAGTCAGGTATTTAAGTGTATGTAGCATATCTGATATAACAATGGAAAATTTTTAATTTATGAGAGAATTCTCACATGTAATTTGAAATTTACTTTTACGAAGGTGTGTGAGGTGTACAGTATTTCAACTCAGTGTTTACATGCTTTTAATTTGGGAATGGCAAAATACGTCTCCTCCCTGTTTTTTTACTGTCTGTTTACATAAAATGGATACTTTGGATGCTGAATATGTCTTATTCTGGACACACTTAATACTGGATGGTGGTTTTCTCGGTGTTCTTAAAGAAACAATTTGCAAACTCAGTTTTCTTTGTTGGTCTCTGCAGTTGCAGTTTATAAACAAGTAATGACTATCCTAAGAAAAGTTTCTAAATTGTATAATTATAGATTATATGTGAGCTGACATATCTGTGCATTATCTGCAGTGGCAATAAGAGTCTCTTCAGCTTTTCAGAGAAAGTATTTTTTCTGTTTATAGGTTTGGAATGAAAGTAATATTTTTTGTTATAATGCCGTTTCTTTATTTACTAGAATGAACCCAATTAGAAATTTGATTTGAGGACTCAAACCTGTCAGTCAACTTCTCATTACCAAAGCATGGGGGTTTAAAAGAAAAAACAAAAAAGGCAAAAAGCAGCGCAACATCTCTCAGTAGACCTGAGTTATTCTTTATCTCACTATAGTCACTGTTCATCAGGCTGAAAGAAGACTAAAATGCAGTTAGTAACCCCAGTTCTGTGTGAATGGTTATTTTACTTCACTTAGAAGTGATTGGCTATGAAGTGTTTAGCCTGCATTTCTTTTTTGTGACTGCAAAAAAACCTTAGCCTTACCTAGCAGCTATTGTATTCAACTGACTGACTGTAGCACTGGATTTGTGTCTGAGGAACTTAAATTTTAAACAGATTTTGAAGAAAATTCCAGTTACGAGTCAGCAGAAAATAAATTGAAAATGACATTGTTTAAGCCTTTTTGTATTCACCAGACTTGGTTCTTCAATTACTTTACATAGGTGGATGTGGTAAAAACAAGTAAGCTCCATTGCTGAAGCTTCTAGTTGTGGTCATTTGCTAAAACAGGGCTGAAATTTATACATTTCACTTCCGTATAAACTGATTAATGAGCTGACAAGCAAATGGTTTGATTAGACATGCACAGTAAGTATTTGAGTGGCTGAGCCCAGCCTGAAAAGGAATTGACTTGGAGGCAGCGGATGATGGGCCAAAAATCTATTCATTGTCTCCGTAGCGGTAACAAGATGAAGCAAGGCATGGGAAGGTAGTTTTCATTCAGCCTCGTGTTGGTTTTTCCTGTAATTTGGTATAAAATTGCTCAAGAAGGTCGAGGAACTTCCTGAAGTTTCTGAATATAATCCGTGAAACCTCACTGATGGGACGCTTTTTCTTACGAGGTTTTGGACAAAAAATTTTTCTTTTGACATCCTGAAAGTTCTAGAAAATACAGTGTGACTATAAAGCACCGCTTAAAAATTTCTAGCTGTGTCCAGCTTTAGAAAGTAGCTCCTCCTGAGGTTTGATTGTGTTGAATATCTGGTATTCAGGATTTTGGGGGGAAAAAAAACAACCAACCAACCAAAAATAACCGAATCCCCCCCAAAGCCCTCCTTGCTTTCTTGCAGGTAAGTGCCTCACGTCTGTATAAATACAGGGCATCGGTGCAAAGAGTTTTTGCAGTCTCTTGACTAGCTCTCGTATCTGACCAACTGCATCTTTCTGCACTTCCGGTTCAGTGAATTTTTTTTTTTGCTTGTGAAAACATTCCCAAGAATTAAATAGAATGAACAGCAGGATTTAGCAGTTTTAACCAGTTTATTTCAGTACAATTTCCTTATACAGTGGAGCGCTTGAGAAACTCAGTATGTTAAATGCTGATAAAAATGTAATTATAGGCCATATGTAGGACCTTAAGATGGTGTTTTAATCCCTGGAATCTATGAAAAAATTAGTTGCCAAAAATAGAAATTGGCCAAATAAGTCTTAATTATTGAAAAAATTAGACTTAAAAGGATAGTTTTTCTGAGTGCTCTAGTCAGTGTCGTATTGGGTCCTGAAGTCGTCAGATGGTACCTTTCTAGAACTGTAGGTCAATAATAGAAAATATTGAATGAAATGCTGTTCTACCATTTTGAAATAGAATGGTCCATTGGGATCGTTTCTTTCCAGTTTGTTTTACAGCTTTACTGTGGGGCTGGATCCCAGAGCATTTTCCAGGATGTGTTACTTACCAAGGATCTGCTTTTTAAGTAGTTTCTGCAGTTTCTTCCTCAGCAAAACTTCCAATTCCAGCTCCAATACTGACAAAGTTACAGGTTTGGTAGAAGATAACTTTTCTGTAGTGCCTCTTGCTAATTCATCTATAAAAAGCTTCTGCAAGGTATCCAGTAAAAAAAAATCTTGACCAAGATCTTGCTGGAATTATTTGGTGTTCCACAACTTCTGTTGGTAATATTTTTTGCTTTGTTTTTTCTTCTGTGAAAGAGGAAAAGAAGAAATTATTTGAAAAATCCCTGCATACGTTCTGAACAGACCCTGTGCCCTATTTGTCTGTTCACAGACCCTGTGCCCTATTTGTCTGTTCACGGGGTTGTCTTCCTGCTTTTACATCAGTCAGCTGTGGTTTTTTCCTGGGCTTTATGCCCAAATCATTACTGCCTCTCTTATATTTTTCCTGTTCTAAACACAGTGGTTGGCTGGTTAACTGTGCAGTTGTGAGCAAAGGCAGAGACAGATACTCCTTTGTCTTTCTGGTTGCAGGCTCTCTTTTGCCATGCATTTCCTTAAAATGATTTCAAGATTTAAACTAGAAGTCAGCCCCAGACCTGTGGGGTCCTGCAGTCAAATAAACCACTGTGAGACAGATTCATTCCTCTGCTGTCACCCTCTCATTAAATCAGCTGCATCTGGGTAGTTCCAGCTGTGCAGAACCAGGGGAAATGATGTCTGAAACAATGCAACTTCTGGCAAATACCAGCTTTCTTCAGAAAAAAGTTTTTTTTTAAACTTGACAGCAAATGCAAATGTGATCTCTAGTTCTGGTGGTTGCTTCAGATTTTAGGTGTTTGTAAGAGGGATTTGTGTGGGTGAGGATTTGTGTATGGAAACTGTATTTACAACTATATGTGCAAAAAAGAAAAGGCAATAGAGTAAAGTTTGGAAGAGAGGGGGCACTAATGGCCTTCCTCCCCCCTCCAAACACCCCCCATAGAAATTATCATTGAAGGAGACAGCTGGATATATTACAGTGTTTGTATCTCAGCTGTAGTTGCAACTTGTACCATTTCAGATTTTTTTTTAATATCTTGCATGCTTTTATTTCCAAGGATCTGTCCATTTTGATCAGAACTATTGAAATAATTGTATATTTTTAATTTGTGTGATTATTTGGCAGTAAGTCAAAGGGGAAGTTACTTGCACAGGATTGTTTAACTTAGAGTAGCTGATTTTAAAGCCATCAGTCCTGTCAAATTTGAAGACAATCCTGTAAATTTTAATTACTTGATCTTTGAACATTTCAATTTCAATGTTGAAAAGTCACTTCCAGACCCTGAAACTAAACCTACTGTCAGTGAATTTCCCCATCTTTCAGGTTAGTAAGTTTTCAGTATGGTTTCTTTTTGCTAAGTTCCTGGGCTAAAAAGGGATAATTTTTTGTTTGGCCACATTCTCTAAAGCTTTCTTCCCATCCTTTGTCAAGGATGTGTTATATTGCAGTGTTAAGGAAAGTATCCAGCAGGCACTGGAGTTCTGTGTTAGTGAGGTGGGGATTACCTCCACTTCTGGCTGTACCTGGTGTCATGTTCCAGCATCCTCCACCTCAGCCATCCTTTCTTTTCATGTAGCTGTAGCCATGGGGATGCCTAGAAGTTCGTTTTTGTTCTTGTGGTCATTGTGTATAAAATAGTAAGATTATTTGTATTAAACATATGGAATTTTATACTAACTGTAAAGTGATAGCCAGTGGTTACATCATCTCATCAGAAGCAATAGGGTAGCCAATTAAAACCCCTAAATGAACTATTCAGGGACACACAGATTGGTCTGTCATCTAAAGGCATCCAAAAGCAGAGGCTGCGTGGGCTGTTTGAAATATCGCAAGTGACAGTTCAGCGAGCATTTAATTAAGGTGGATTTCGTATGTTTGTGGGGGACTTTTTGAAAACTCAAATAGGTAGGTGAGTGAAACAGGCATGGTTAATGAAAGAGGAAATACAAGAGGTGCTGCAACTTTAAAAAAAAATTCAGATTTTGCTATTTCTTAAATGTTCCGTGTATAGAATAAAATGTATTTCATTTTACACTTTCCCTTTTCCCTTCAAGTAGTTGTAGTTCAGTGCTTACCTCATCCCTCACTTGAATTAACTTTAGATTTCTTGTTGCTTAGAGTTGGCTTAAAGGACTTTATAATGCTGTGCAAAGTAATTTTATCTTAAATTGACATTACAGAGCACTCTTGCACAATTAAATCCAAACATCTGTTTTTGAATCTGACAAAATACCCCTTCTAATGCTTGGGTTTTCTTTTCCTCCCTGCAGATTGAAAATGTGATAGCACTGGAATTATTTAGAGCCAGAGAATCAAGTTTCAGTGGATTAGAATACTGAATATATTACTCTTTATACTGTTGTCAATATTTATCAATTCACAAATCTAAACATTGCCAAGGTTTTAAGGAGTTGTTACAGTCAAATTTTGAAGGAGTAATTTGCCTTCAACGATGTTTGCAAATACTCTTGAGTGCCTTGATCACTGTTTCATTTTCCTATGGGAAGTGGGGGCAGTAGCCAAGACTTAACGTTTTGGAAAGAAGAAACACGGTGAAATAGAGCATGACAGGAAGAGCAGAGAGAGGGATGTACGCACACTTGTTTAGGTTTGCTGAGGATCTCTGTGCCCAAGCAATAGCTCAGGCGTTCGTGAATCCGAGCTGCTTCGTAAGCAGACCGTGTAATGGTTCCTGTAGGATGCATTCACTGAGGGAATTTTGCTTGGCTGGCAGACTACAGAGAAGCAAAATGCACATTGGTAACAATTGTTTACAATTCCTAGATTGATCAATCAGTCAGGAATGCAAATGAGTTTTTGAAAGAAGTTGGAGTAAATTATTTATGTAAATTTACTTCATTAGTATTTTAACCTGACAGAGGGGTCATGGACAACCGCAGTTACATCACATCACTGCTAAGTATTTTTCTCCCTGTCCATTTATTTATAAGCTCTTAGAGAAGAAATTGCCATGGATTTAAGGGGGGAAAGAATACACCTTTGTATTTTTCTCAAAAGAGGTTTCTCTCTATGTTTACATATATGTAGCTAATATTTAAAGTAATTATCTTTAAAAGTTTTTATATGCTGTGAAAACATTAATGGATCATATTTATAGATTACTTTGACTTTTCCATATCTGTATAAATCACATTAGATTGTGGCCTATTAGATAAGCTTTAGTATTTTTAAACAGTATTCAAAAATATTTTTGCAAATTTACCATTCAGTAGTGCCATGTGAAATAACTGCCTTTATCTCAAAAGATGACTGGGAGGTTCAGCCAAGTTAGGTACAGTGTCTGTATTGTCAGAGATTTAACGTTTATGTGATAGTCTGGAGGCAAATTCACTTTCCTGTACAGTTTCTAAAAACTCTTGAAGAGTCCTTTGAGCGCAACTCTTGACTTCTAGCAGAGTGGAAATTGCATATAAAACGCATGGCCTCTCAATTTTTGTTTGTTTAAACCTTCTGCTACCTAGAGTTAATTGCTAAAGGCATCTCAGTGTCTCTCCCCCTTGACCCTGAGCTCAGTGAAGGCCGTTTTTCTCCCCGTTCTTTCATGCAGGTCAGCACCCAGAATATGAAGATGGGTGGGCTCCCTCGCACAACACCACCCACCCAGAAGCCACCAAGTCCACCGATGTCAGGAAAAGGAACTATTGGGTAAGTGCAGTTACCAAGTGGGTGAACAGAAGGGAAAAGAGGGAAGATTCTTTCTTTTTCTGTGCTGAGAGGGGTTTTATGGTTTCATTTTAGCTATTCACAAAGGTCAAGAGGTGTTACATCTGCATCCTCTTACACTGATTGTGTCTTGAGTGTCAGTGTGCTTCTGCCAGAAGACAGTGGGCATCATCAGCCTTTCCCAACAGCAACCCTCTTCTCAATGCAGAACACTTAACAATTACATGCTTCAGAGTAAAATGTCCTTAGCTGTGGCTTTCAGAGGTGGTGCTGAACAACTGAAAAATGAGTGTGTGGCACTGTTCATTATCTGTGCTGTGTTTGATAAAAGTTCTTTCCTGCTAAGTTTATGAACCTGGCTTTGACCTTAGGAAAATGTGTTATAAGTGGGATGAATGCTGTTTGCTGGTATGTGATTATGTATATACATACAGACCACGGTGCTTCATTTTAATGCGAGATAATGGCTTACCTTTACAACAAGAACGGGATGCGCAACGCAGAGTTTATTGATAGGAAGACGGAAGGACGTGAAGAACATCCTTAACTGTTTTTTTCCCTCATCCTACAAAATAAGTACCGCAAAGTTAGAGAAAAAAGCATTTTTTAAGCTCACATTACTGATTAATAGCTGTCTTTTAACGAGTGAAAAATCTCTGGTTTTGTGTGCGTTATCCTAACTTGCTTGTGGCGTGTGCTTGTGCCGGTGCAGGCGGCACTCCCCGTACCGCACGCTGGAGCCGGTGCGGCCCCCGGTGGTTCCCAACGATTACGTGCCCAGCCCGACGCGCACCATAGCCCCGGCCCAGCAGAGCCCCGTCAGAACGGCCTCGGTCAACCAGCGCAACCGCACCTACAGGTACCAGCCTGGCCTGTGGGCGCAGGCACGGCAGTGCCGTGCTAAATACCAATCCAGCGGCACCTCCCTCTACCGTGAAGCTTCCTCATTCATCGTATGGACTGCGAATGTCGTTGGTGTGATGAGAATGAGCGCTAATAAAACCAGAATAGTGAATCGTGTTAAGATTATTCACTTAATCCCCTGTTCACTTTGGTTTTAGTGCTATCACTGAGAGTACTTAATGAATTACTAAGACTGTGAAGTCTTTCAAGGAGGTAGATTGTGATGCCATTTTACTAAATGATTACCACACTGGGGGAAGACTTTGTACTCGACTTGCCCTCTACATGTTGAAGGGCTGCATAGGTGCTTATACTTGACATTTTTGAACAGTCTTTGATGTTTATAGATTGAGTAGCTGATATTGTAACGTAGTATTTTGGGGATACCAGTAACTTCAAACACAGAATAAAGCTAAACTGCATTACCAAGGGCTCTGCAGAAGACTAGCTTTTTTTCTAGGATAATAAGTTTCATGATGTGATAGATCTAAATACTTCCCTTGAAATCTTTACTTTTTAAAAATAGTAAGTACTTGAGGATGGCTAAACAAGTGGACTTAAAAGATAAGAAATCTGAATATTCCTATCTTACAACTTCTGGAGACTCTAGTAGTCTCATATGTAAGCATACAAATCGCAGTCTAAGCACTCTATACATTTCAAAGTTATAGGAAAAAGGTCTGTATTTGCTCTGTAGGGGCTTAACAACCCTGGAATGACATGCTTTGAACAAGGTTCTGGAAGTTTCATTTTTGGGCAGGTTCACTAAGGCTAACTTACTGAAAAACCTCCTGTGTTGTCAAAGTGGAAAGTTTCAGGAAAACCCAGCTTTGTATAGGTTTATATCATCCTTGTTTCTTTTCTCTTGTTCCCTGTTACTTCTCTGATTTCGTGAGACGCTCTATGCGGGATTTTATGTTTCAGCCTGAAGAGCAGCGTATTCATACCCTGGTTGCTTTGGTTTCTTACAGCAGCAGCGGGAGCAGTGGAGGAAGCCACCCAAGTAGTCGGAGCAGCAGTCGAGAGAACAGTGGAAGTGGAAGTGTAGGTGTTCCCATTGCTGTTCCCACACC
Source organism: Mystacornis crossleyi (assembly GCA_013400655.1). Classification (NCBI taxonomy): domain Eukaryota; kingdom Metazoa; phylum Chordata; class Aves; order Passeriformes; family Timaliidae; genus Mystacornis; species Mystacornis crossleyi. Next base: position 53,008 of record VYZQ01065851.1, read on the forward strand.
ATCTCCTCCTAGTGTCTATCCAGGTAAATGGAAACTTGCTGTTCCTCTTTCTGCCTCAGTGTTAACCCTGAGCATTTGCAGTTTCCTAAACTCCAAGTGAAGCCCAGAGTTCATTGCTGTTGATAATACGAGTTTGAATCAAGTAGTATCTTCTCTCAGAGTGTCTGATCTGCTGTAATGTTCCTTTTATGTATTAATTTGTTTATCAGAATTTTTTGCCTGGCTGTCTGCATGTGACAAGGTAGGACATAGCACCTTTTTCAGTGGGCTGAGGGACACTTCTCCCTTGTCCTTTTAAGCAAATAAATGTTTTTTCAGTGGCTGTTTATGCAGATACATAGAAGCATGTTCTTAGAAAATTAGACTGAATGAGAGGCAGGCACAGAGTGAATCTTGAGTACATCAATGCAAGCCTGAGTTGTCACAGAGAGATACTTGCTCAATGTAATGGCCCCAGACTTTCCAGAAGTAGGAAGAGTTATTAGTACTTCTTTTTCCTTTGCTCAACCTTTTCAGTGAAGAAAAGCCTGTAGTTGGCTTGCAGTGAAATACCTGATGCTTCTGAAACAGAGCTGGAAATTTTTTGGGTTCCTCTTTGTATTTTCTAATTCATACAAAAGCTAAAGATGGCCATGCTAGAGATTGGAGCATAAATAACACAATGCAAAGACATCTTTCAGAAGTAATGGCTTTCACTGAAAAGTTTTGGGTTGTGTTCCCTTCAGACCTGGAAAGAAGTGGATTTGCTTGACCCTCATTTACCATCTACACGGGAATGAGCCTTTAACAGCTCCATTGTTTTCTCATCTTGTGCATTCTGAAGTACTGTGCAGCTAATAAATAGCTAACACTGAATAGTCAGAGGCTTTCTCTAATCCTTGCTAACATATCTCCTTATTAACTCCACCTCTTCCTCCTCTCTTCACTTAGCCCCTGCTGGCTCGGCTGGCACTTCTCCCCTTCCTCCTACCTCTGCTCCTGCCCCCACTCCTCCTGCTCCTCCTGCCCCTTCCTCCGCTGCCCCAGATGCTGCTGCTGCTGCTGCAGGAGCTCAGCCCCTTGCTGATGGCTTCACCTCTCCAACTCCCCCTGCTGTTTCTTCCACACCCGCTGCAGGTGAGTGTCTGCTCCAGCTGCTGGGCAGATGAACCCAGATGTGATCACAATCCAAGGCTTTGCAAAGTTACTTCGGCAGCAGTGATTTGTTATTTAAAAAAAAATTAATTATAACTAGGAAATATCTGCTAATACCCAACTCTAATTCATGGTTATAGTACACAATTCAAGGTGTGCTGATTTTATTAATAGCAATCATTTAATTTTATAATTTTATTATTTTTGCATTTATCTAGTTTAATAAATCATAATTTTATTTCTTTCTGGGTACTGAGAACCTCATAGAACAATTGTGTTTGGAGGGAACCAGCACTGATAGTTCTGGGTCTTAATTACTCTCATAAATGCAATAAATAAATATAGCAAAGTATAATTTATATGACTGGTTTCTTCAGTGCTGTCAAATGACAAGTCTCCCTTTAATGAACTGATGAAAAGGGCAGAGTTTTTGTGTCCAGTATTAGGTAAAATACAAGTTTTATTATGCAGACTAATATTAAAGCATTTTGTTTTAATATGTGGTACTTAGGGTGTGTATTGCCACTTCCTTTTTTTAGTGCTACACTTTTCATTTTCTCATGTGCTGAAGGTGCAGAGTGTAGCACTTAGCAACCATAACGCTGTCCTGCCTCACCTTTCCATGAGGAGATTGCATTGTAAAGATCTCCTTCAGACAGCCAAGTTCACGTGTAGCCAATGGAGGCTGCTCACGGGGGTGTGAGTTGGTTTGTGTGTTTATTACTGTTCATCTCTTAGTAAGAATTGCATCACATTCCTGAAGCATCCTTGAAACTGCATTTAGTTTAAGGGGCTGTAGCTCATACAGAATCGGAAGATATTTACAGTAGAATCCATAACTGTGACCAGAATTTTCTTAAATGTGATGAATTTTGGTCTCAGAAGATGATCCTGATGTCTAAACTACTTTCATGAAGATTAGTTGTGGCATATGGGGTCTTAATCAGTTTTCCATTTTTGACGCACTGTCAGTATCCCAGTTCTTAAGCCATGTTGTTTCTGTATTTTTAAAAAGTCAAAATGAAGCAAAGATTAATATTTTAATGGCTTTAAATTGACATTCACAATTTCATAAGAGAAATTTCATGATAGTTAATATTTTTAAGATCTTTTGTTTCCCTGTTTTATTAGTAAGGTTGCTTGAATGGCTTCTCTGAAATAAAGGATTTGAAGAGACTGGATAGGTCACCACTTATGAAGTCATAGCTTTTGGTCCTTAAAAACCTCTTAGCCCTGTTTCTTCCCTCCTCCCTTCTCTCCAATCACCACCAATTTCTGCAAGTACATTAAGTAACAGAGAGAGAGAGAGAGACACTTTGGAAAGACACATCAGGAAAAATGGGAAAAAGCCTTTATAGAACAGATTCTTTCTTAGCTGTTTCTCATCTGTAAAAAGTGCATTTTTATATGGTAGACTACATTACTGGTACAAAGCAGAGGGAACGTGAGTCTCTAGTTCATGCATTTGCTTTTACAAGCAAGTAACAGAGCAAGCAAATTGTATTTTTATTTACTGACCTAGCACAAAGTTGTGAAAAGCAAGCAAAACATAATGAAGAACAATGCAGGTTTTTTAAACTTTGTACATTCTTTTGTTCTGTTTCTCTATTTACTTCTCTCCTCAACCACTGTGACCATCCCTTCTTCCCCTGTTCTCTTGCAAACTCTCAAATTTGCTTCTAGGACAAATGGTGGAGGCAGAATAGTTTGTGGGGGATAATAACCCATACGGGAATAATAAATCCAGCTTACTGTTGTATACAGTATAAAATCCAGAGAATTTTATGTCAGCACAGAAGATACCTTGCTTCATTTATTGCTTGCTGGGATTCACGATCAGTGTCTTGAATACAAGAAGTAATGAAAATACAGAGCAAGTTTTTAAGGAGTTTTTTTAATTGACAGCTCCCTGAAAGAGGGTCTTTGAGTTTGACTTCATTTATTCCATCCTTCAAGCAGTTTCTACCATTCTCTTCTCCCCAGATGATTCTCTGAATATCTTCTAAGTGGCACTAAGATCGGTAGTACTGTGTTTTTCAGTTACAGAAAGTAACAGCTTTGACTCCTGGAAATGGTCTACAGTTATTTTTTACATGTGTGTTCCTTAATTGCAGAACTGTGGTGTTTTGGGGAGTTTTTTGCAGGTTTATAAATAACTAAATTCACAAGAAGTTATTGTAATACATTATTTAAAATAGATAACCAGGTATTATTTTCTTTCATTTTAAAGATTTGTAGCTTAAACACCTTGGTATTTTCATACTGGCTTTTTTAGGCAGTGTTGAGTGCAGGCAGTTGGGAGAGTTGTGTTTTGTATTGCTCTTGAGACGTTCAGTGTCCTGCCAGTCTGGCAGCTGAAGTGGCTGACTCCTCCTAGGATGCAGACTATCTTAAAATAAAGATCCAGAAACGTTTCCACACCTTTGGAATTGAATGCAGGTAGAGAGAAGGCAGGCATCATTCTTCTCTTTGCAAATGCATTTCTCTTTGTACCCTAGGTCACCCAGTTCAGTTCTACAGCATGAACAGGCCTGCAGCTCGGCACACGCCGCCGACCATCGGGGGCTCTTTGCCCTATCGGCGGCCTCCTTCCATCACGTCACAGACCAGCCTTCAGAACCAGATGAACGGGGGCCCGTTCTACAACCAGAACCCAGGTATGAAAGTTTGGCTGCTCATTCCAGCTCAGTGGTGGTGAACATAGTGACCTTCAGCTCTCTGAAATTTTATGTTCTGTCTCCATTGCAGATCTTGCACTTCCAGTATGTTGCTGGTAGCTGTGCCAAAGCTGCAGTGCAAGTGCAGAGTGTTCAGCTTCCATTATGGCAAGCAGCTTAAAAAATACTGGCTTTGTTGCCAAATAGTTTACTTTTGATGTCACAGTCCCTATCAGACAAGCTTTAGTCCTTGACTACACCGTGTGTCATGGAACTGCTTTGGTGTGGGATGGGTATTTGATTTTGCACCAGAATGCTGATTTTTCATTCATCAGTCTTTATCTTGTGTGCTTTTTCCTTCTGGGTAATGTACAGTTGAAGCAATTGTACTTGTTATACAGGGATGAGCATTAGACGTCTTGGAGACACCAGTGGTGGTTGGGATGCGAGGGGGCTGTGTCATCTGCTAAGCCCACAAGTAATGATATTTTATGGGGGATCTGCCTTACAAAGCAAGAGGAGACCTTATCAGGGACTGAGTGTCCTGTGTGTCAGCGTAACGCAGTAGCCTTTACCTGAGGAGTCCTCCTTCCTGTGCTTCTGGTGGGACAGGAGGGTTTAATACCAGAGTAGGGGAGAGTTTCTCTTTTGACAAAGCTACAGGGGAAAGATGCAGGGCTTCTTGTCAGGAAATGCTCTAATACCAGCAAGGTTGAACGCTGGCTTGTAAGCACCAGAGTACGTTGGTGTTTTGTGGTGGTGGGATTTCAGGGGGCTGTGTTGATTGGTTGGTTTTGAGGGGGTTTTTGTTTGTTTGTTTTTTGGTTGGTTGGTTGGGTTTTTTTGTTTGTTTTTTTAAAGTTGAGCACTGGACCTGGAATTAGGTCAAATGGTGCAATCTGCATTTAAGGGATGTGATCAGGTTCGGCTGTTACTGTTTGTGAGCAACCCTGCAGAGCTGAGCTTGAGATGGAAATGCGTGGTTGTGCTGGGGACAGGGAAGTGGAGGAAGTTATAGGGCTAATTTGTAGCCCAGTTGCCTGAAATACGTAGTATTTTCTAAGTACATTATGTGCATATTGAAGGCTGAAGGAGGGAATAGGCAAGAAGGAAAGGATAATAGCAACAAAAAAAACCTTTCAGAATTACCTCTTCAATAAAGAGGATTTTCAGTATATCCAGAGAGTTTTTGATGACTGCTGTGCATTTTTGCTTTAGCAAAGGGATAATTCTCTGCAAGCTGCCATTGCTTTGTTAATAGGTAATAGGTAATAGGTTAATAGGTAATCACATTGCTTTGTTAATAGGTAAGATGCCAAATAGACTTTAAATAAATTGCATAACCACAGTTCAGTCTGTGTACCCAGAAAGAGCATAGTGATTATGGTGATCAGTCACTTGAACTGTAAATCACAAACAAAATAGTTCAGTTGTACTGGCATCTCTGAGACAATATAAATAAGCAGTTGTAGTAGGAGACTCTTTTTAATATACCTAGCAGAATACAGAATTTATTAGCTTTGCAGTTGCACTAAACCAAAGGTTTTTTGGAGTTCACCTTGAAAGGAGAGGATGCTTAAGCATGTGGAATTGATGAGGTCCCTAAGAATAGAGGCACTGATGTGTCTGTAAAGGAGCAGGTTTAGTAGTGACAGAAGAGAGGCCACAATTTTTTCTCAGCATTCCTGAAGAGAGGGAGAAAACACGAACAAGAGGGGAGAGCGAGACCTTCCAAGAGGGAGAGAAGGGTGCCAGCTATGGCTTTTTGTTGTTTGTAGGCTGTTTGGCAGTAACACAGTACTGCTATTTCCAGTGCCATTTTTAAAAATGGTGATATAGTCATGTTTGCTTATTCACTTGACAGGAGGATGGAAGGTACTTGCATTGCTCTGTTCTGTTAAATGCCACTTAAAGATAATACAATTTTCTACTTCATGGTGACACCTTTTTAACAACTGAAAGAAAAATACTAAGAAATGCAGGCTCTAAATGATCTCAGCATATGTCTGTCCCAAAGCCACACTTGCCAGCCAAGCCACCTAACATCTTGCAGCTTTGGATATCAGTATCTAACCAGTACAGAGCTCAGCACAGGCTAAAAGCCCTGTGGGAGAGTCTGGACTAGTATTGAGATGGTGGTTACACCCCACCCCATTTGTACAGCTGAATTCTTACCAGTCTGAAGCAGCCCAGTGGAAGATGCTCTTGAGCATTTCTGAATTAATTTACAGGAACTGTGTATTAAATCTATCTGTGGTCCATATGGAAGAAAGATGGGAGAGAACATTTAAGATGGTGTTTAGACAGAAGAGGTAAAGTTCTTCTGATTCATTTAATAAACAAAATAATTACTAATAAAATATTTATTATATTGGTTCCTAAAGGTCAAAACTAGAGTCATTATACAGCACATAGAGACAGTATTATGATAGTCCCTGCACAATGCACAGGCTGAAGCACAAACTGAGGGGTTAAGATAGACAACGAATGATGTCAGTTAGTGTTAGCATCACCATTGTGATTAAACTACACAACCCAAACTAAACCAGGGGATTTTTTTGTATTTGCTTGGCGTGCTTGTCTGGAGTGATTTATTTTTCTCCATGGGAAGCCTTGTTATTTCTTTCAAAGAAATATATATAGCACATGAACAAAGTACACTGAAGAGACCAAGGAAACTGAAGCTATTCTTATATGATAGGTATGGATTGTACAAATCCATATGATGTTGAATAGAGGAATCATTTTGAAATGAAACACTTTTATAGCATATATAATTGAAAAAGCAGGGACAAGAATGCTGAATTGGTGAATATCACTGCTTTTCAGTAGGACTTTAAATTCAAGTTCCCTTTTTCTGCTTTGCAAAAAATGCAAGACCAAATCTTTTCACAGCAATCATGGTTACACTTGAAGGTGTAAATATTCTGAGGTTATGTCATTTGAGTCAAAGAAACTGTAACCAGAAATGTATTTCAGTTCTTTCTCAAGAGATATCAATTAAATGGTGAGATAATGAAACTTACTTTATATGGAGGTACAAGATATTTTTGCAACAAAAAGGATGGTTGCTGTTAGTCATTTCATTTATGGTGTGTGGCTCTGAAAGGACTGTGAATGTGAGTAACAAGAAATTGTAAGCACTTAAGACAGTCGTTACTGGAATAAGCAAATAGAAGAAATTTTGAGACACAAGTTGTAAATGCCGTAGAATCTTTCTCTCTTGCTATGATAATGTGAATTAATTCTGAAAAATGCTACATCATACCTGTCAGTTTTCTTACTACTTCTAGAATTAGTCTGAAATTTATATAGTTCTGTCTGGTAGCTAAATAAATGTACTGGTACATGAAGTATAGACCTTTTTTCCTCCTAAGCCCTTTGGACATGATTAAATGTTTTTTGTATGCCACATACTAACAAGAAATTTATTATTTGTGCTTCTCCTGAAGTGTGCTGTCTGAAAAATCATCTTGCAACTTGCTTAAAGAATATTGCTGCATTATTCAAAGTGATTCTAAACCCACATAAAACTAGTTAGCTTATTTTGTAACCAGATAACCGAAACTCGCATTTCAGGCTTAAACCGCAGTTCAGTGTTACAGCATTTGCAACTGGCTGAAAGTATCTTCTTTAACTCTGAATTCACATATATTGTACAAAGGCAGCTCTTACTGTACAGAGAGCTCTTCTGGTACCAGTGAAAGGGCTGTTCAGAGCTCAGTGCAGGGAAGTCAGGTGGGGAGGAAACCAGGCAGCACATCTGGAATAGGCCCTGTGGTTTGGCAGCAGCACAGTGTGCTCTGTTCTCCCAATAAGATCAGAAGTGTTGCATCTTTCAGATCTGCACGGTTCTCAAAAGGCATCTTTTTCTGTTTTGTCTAAAATAGCTGCCCCATTCAGTGGGGGGGGGGTTGGCCTACATCTTGGAAACAAATAGTTATATCCATTTTCTTTACTAGGGATTCGTGGATGCTATTAGTCACCTCTATAAATATCAGTTAGATCTGAAATGGGGAGGATTATAGGCAGAGAGTCCTCTTGATATATTTGTTAGTTAGGTTTGTTCATAAAGTGCTATATCCTGTAGTAAGACACTTCATCTTAAGGGAATCTTGTAGTCAAATCATAAAAATACTTCAGCATGGATTCTTAAGTTTATGAAAAAGAGCTGGGTTGTAAACTTTAAAAATAGAGAAATATCCTAGAAGAAAGGATTAGGAATATGCTTAAACCACCTGAGCCATTTTTTGTTGAGTGTCAGTCTTTTTATCTCATCTTCTTAGCAGCCTGCTGTACTGTCTGAGTGGTGATGATGTCTACTTTCCTGTTTGCCGCTTTGTTGTGTTTCTAACTGGATGCCTTTCTCTTTTTAATTTCTGTGGCAGCATCCCTTGCTCCTCCTCCCCCCTCCATCCTACAGGTAACTCCACAGTTACCACTAATGGGATTTGTGGCCAGAGTTCAAGAAAACAGTAAGTTTGCTGCTTCCTTGTGCTGTGTTTTGTTACTGGACGTGGCTTTTGGATTGAATTGATCAAAGATTTGCCTGCATATAGCCAGCATTCTGCCTTCTCTACTGCCTCTCCAAGTTTGTCTGAAATTGTGAAGGGTGGGAAAAAGAAATAATCATATTGGAGGTACCTGGTCCTTCCTTCTTTGAATTTTCCTGTCTGTAGTGTATTTTCACAGGTTGTAACTGTTGGTCCTACTGCGGTTAACTGGGATAGAGGGTATTATTTCAAGCAGCTACCATGGTTATAGAGACATTTTTCATGGTTGTACTGTTGTTTATTCTCAGTTTCAGATACTCCTCCCCCCCCACCGCCTGTGGACGAGACAGTGTTTGATGAGTCTCCACCTCCACCCCCACCTCCAGAGGATTATGAGGAGGAGGAAGCAGCTGTGGTGGAGTACAGCGATCCCTATGCTGAGGAGGACCCTCCTTGGGCACCGAGGACATACTTAGAAAAGGGTAGGTGTAGAGCTAGAAGAGACAGTAGGGTTGTATTTGTAACAGCTTTTTGTATGTGCTCCTGCCATCCTGCTTTGGGACACGGAGCCTGCCTAGGCTCCTTCATAGCCAGTATTTGGTATTACAGCATTTCAGTCAGGAGCAAAAGAGAAAGAAGAGGACCCTGATGTGTGTTCATAGTGTCTCATGCTAATGCAGAGGCGGGGGGGTGTGTGCATGTGCCTTGGGAAAACAACTTAATATTTGTGGAAATAATGATATTTGAATGATAGCTCTGTTCTGCTTTTCTGTGGGACTTTATGCACTTGGGAACTAAGCTATTTAGGTGCATATATGCACAGATCTGTTCCATTTCACATGGGATAGCAAAATGGGATAGCAAAACTGTAAAGGGGAGTCTTTAAAGATAAGCTGGAGAAAGTCAGGCTTTTAGTCAGAAAATGTTTCCTGTGGAGAACAAAAGTATAAAAAGCCAAACATTGTCTCTCTATTGATGTAGAGACCCAGGCAAAAACATAATTTTGATCTGTATTTTTAAAACTAGATGACCAAAACATCTAAAAGGTTGGTCTGTTTTTAGAAACACTCTTAAAAGTAATAGAAAATTGAAGTGCTTTCAATGTATGGAGAACTATTAAATAGTAGTTTTAGGATAGCAGAAAAAATGAGATATTGACATAGGTGTGGATTCTGTTGTAGTTACATGAATAGCTCCACACAGCCCATGTCTTGAGATTTGACTGCCTTGCTGGAGTTGGGAGAGAAGTGCTTGGCTGTGAGTTTTTTGTAGCAAGCTTTGAAGCTTTAAAGTTAATGAGAAGCCTTACACTAAAAGAGGACTTTAATACTCAAAGAATGTGTATACTTATACTGCAGGGAATTATAATACTTTATTCAGCAAAATAGTTTATCCTGTGGCAACTCCCTAAGTTCCTATAAATAGTATTCTGTGCCACATGATTCAAAGTGGACAAAACAGATGAAAGTAAGTAGCTGTTCCAACACATCTACCCCCAATAAGTAGAGTATCAATTGTTAGGATTTGTACTTGTACTTTTGATACGACCATTCTCCTATTTGAGTTCCTATGAGAGCACTTCTAATGGGGTTAGGGTAGATGACCTTTGCAATAGAAGCTGGGACACCAAAGAGGTGTCAAATGCGGAGGGTTGCTGTATATTGGAATTACATTCAATATGACCCCGTTCTGTAGAGGGGTGAAGTAGTGTGGGACATAACTTTAACATTAGGATATGCTCTATCCTACAGCTGAGGATGGAAGTGAACAGCAGATCCATTTTGAACAGATGGAGAAATTCTTAAGTAGGGTATTGTTACTGGGGATGTTGAACTTGAGGACACTGCCATGTGACTGTAATAGCAACAGCCAGCCTGCAATGTCCAGGGATGTGCACTGCAGTTTTCCATTGAGCTCTGTCTGGATGTGGGGCAGGAAAAGATAAGAAAATGACCTGGCTCTGCAAATCATATGAATGGAAATGGGTATCCAGAAGGAAAAAGTGCACTTACACCACTTAGAGTGTATGTGTTCACAGATTCCAGTTGGTTAATCAGCCTCGCCTACATTTGTGGTCAGTTGGCTATAACAGAGTTCAGCCAAACTCTGTGTAATTGTCGAAGATCCAAAGATCACTGACTGGAAGAATATCAACCTAAATGAGTATTCTGTTTTTCATAATTGCATTGAAACATATTCAGACAAAAACTAAAAGAGGCCCTGGCTCAGGCTGACAGGGAAGGATGCCACCTCCTGAGTCAGTATTGCTGCTTCCTGTCTCATCTGGAGCCTTTCCTGCAATACTGGCCTGGACTCCTCGTAACTTGGGGCCTGTGACAAGCTCACAGCTTGAACTGGTGGGACTACAGACAGAAGGATTAAACAGCCTTTTAGAGAGAGGAGTGTTGCCAGTACACAAATAACATGCTGGAGGAAGCAGTGGTGATGTAAAAACAAAACCAGGCTTCAGGTAAATGTTATGAGGCTTAAGAAGAAGCAAATTTTCTTCACAAACTTAAGGAAGAGCTTCCTTCTTGTGATCATGAAATACTGAATCCATACAGTATCCACAGGGACTAGAGTACCCTCAAAAGTGAGAAAGAAAGCAATTGGAAGTTACCCTGATCCTTGGGTGATGATGATGGTTGTTATTATTACCATCATCAAGAGATTGGAGAAAAATAGCACAGTGACTCTAGGAAGAAATTTCAAAACTCTTAGAAAGGAATTTTGAAGGACTTAAATTGAATGTATCATATGTTCATACACTTGTTTTTCAAGCTAAAAATGTACTTGTTTCTCCATTTGTGTTTTGTTTGCTTAGAATTGTATGTCTAAAACTGTACAGAATAAGTTACTTAACTGCTGGCACAATTGTAGAGCTAACATGTTTTTAAAATACGCTCTAGTCACATGATAAGAAAATTCTATAAATATTCTGATTTTCCACTGGAATTGATCTGTATATTTTATAATCTCTTCTGGATCCAGGTTTCCCTAGTGTTGATTTGTGTTGATTCCTTTGCTCCCTCAAAAGGAAATGACCTCTTTTCTTTTGAAAAGAATGATAAGTTTACTAGGACTCTTGGACAGCGGGCTTATGAACACATGCTGTTAATTTTTAATGCTTGCTTTAGTTTAGAGTATTTTTCCATCTATCCCCAGTACAAAATTTTAGGATCCCTGTCCAACATACTTTTATTTTCCTTAGTGGCAGCACAGCACGTTTCATTGCCAAGCGCTCGCAGCAGTGATTGATGCTATTTGTTAAAGTACTCAGAGTCTGGCATAACGAACTTTCTCTGTGACACACATAGTAATAGCACTGAGTTTGGAAAAATGTTTCAATTTGATGTCTATTTTCTGGCATTTCAGGACTGTTCTATTTCATATTTCCAAGTGCTTTGTCCAATTCCTTTGCCTTTCCTAACAACTCTGTGCCATCAGTAAAATATTCTGCAGCTGTAAGAAAAATGTCCTGATACAGTATGTGTACATTTTGTTTCCACCTTTCTCCTTCATGGCTCCTGGCAGGAATTCACCCACCTTGATGCTGTGTGCCCTGGGAGTGGCTGCTGGATACTGAGATGCACATGCAGTTTTAGAGATTTAAATGTGGAAGTAGCTAAGGTAGATGGAAGTCTGGGACATCAGCATTGGCTTATTCTTCCTGTGGCCTGAAGAGAGCTTTCATGTTTTCCTGCTCTTAGCTGTGCTGAGATCTGGTTTAGCACATGTACCTAGGAATAGTTCTGAGTGGTCATAGCCATGGGGATTCACAGCCACCTCCTTGTATCATTCCACACCAAAAGTTTATCATACTGTTGGACACTTCCTCTGGTGGGTCTGGAAACAGTAAGAATAGAAGAGTTAAAGGAGTCCTGGCTCATGCACTTCAAAGCATGAGCTTGTATAGAAGGGAGTGGAAGAAACAATTTCTCTTAGCAGGTCATTGTGCACACACACAGGTGAGGCAGTGCCTGGACGAGGGAGGGTGATTGGACTTTCCTCCTCCTCCCCTACCCCTAGATTCTAATAGTCGTGTTCTGTTCTTTCCTAGTGGTGGCAATCTATGACTACACCAAGGACAAGGAAGATGAGCTCTCATTTCAGGAAGGTGCCATCATTTATGTCATCAAGAAAAACGATGATGGCTGGTATGAGGGGGTCATGAATGGAGTGACGGGGCTGTTCCCAGGGAACTATGTGGAGTCGATCATGCATTACTCAGAGTGAAGACCAGAGGACAGAACACTGCACCTCCTGCTCCAGGAGCTGTCAGGGCTTCCCAGATCTCCACCAGCCTCTGGGGCCCCATCCAGTGTAACTGAATGAAGGATAATTGTAACAACCACTCTTTTGGGTTTGGTTTTGTTTTTTTGGGTTTTTTTTTTTGTTTCTTTTCCCCCCTCATGATAAGACAATAGTGATTTGAGTTGTTTGAACAAATGGCTCTTCAGCTTCCAGCAGAGGCTATCCTGAGCTATCTGACTTGGAATTAAGCTGACCCATTCAGATGTAAAAAACTTGTTGAGTAGCTCATACTTTACTCGAATTCTGACTTCTGACAGGCCTTGGGATCTGTCTCAAGAATCCTGTGTGCTCTTATGGTACTACCATTGGAAGCAGTGCCTGGCACTGGGGATGTCCTGGATGCTTGTGGTGAAGGTTACTGGCCAGTGGACATCCCTCCTGTTTCTACACTACACTCCTGTGCAGCTGGAAGAACAGTCATGTGCTAGCAAACACTGGGATTTCTACACAGAGATGTTCCTATAACTGACTTCCAGTCAGTTGGATGCATCTTCAGCGTAAACACTTCTGCAGGTGCTCTGCACACGTAGGCTGACACAGGGCACACAGAGCCGGCTTTCATTCCCTCACCTTTCAGTTTAGACAATTCAGATGGCTGCAGCCCAGAGGACTCCCACCCCCATTTCTCATCTTCTGAATGCCACATATTTGTTTTGTGTTCTGCACTGATGTAACTGTGCTCCTCTCCACAGCGAGCTCCTTGCCACGGTTGCTGCTGGTTCAAACAGAACTCACAGATGCCACTGATGGTGAAGGCGAAACAAAGTTTACAGGTCCTCCTGGGGTCTGAGGATTAACTCTAGGGGGTGTGATATAAAGTTCAAATCTACTCATGCCTGCTTGCACTAGAGAAACTTGCCCCCAACTGTAGTTTTATGCACAATATAATCTTAAAAATCCAATCAGGTATTGTAAATTGGCTATTTTGTACTTGATGACTAGATTTGCATATGTACTGTGAGAGCCCTGTGCAGAGGCAGGACAAACGGCAATTGTCGTCTTCATGTCTGTTGCCAAAATCTCTTCAGTGGAAGCAAAAAGGGCTGTTGTGTGTGCTGGTTTCCCATGGAAATCTAAGCAGTAACTAGTAGTAGTCCTAGCTCTTCCCCTAGCCCTCTCCATTGTTTATTATAATAGATATTTTGAGCTGTACTGGTGGCTTGGGATGGAATAATACCAAGGGAAGGCTCTGTAGCCCCTTGTGATAATACTTGGCTTTCTAATCTAGTCTCAGTTAAAAATTCTGTTCAGTGATTGTACACAGCAGATCACTGTAAGTGACGGTTGTACTAGTCTGCCCTTAGGAACACCTAAATGTTACCTTTGGGTAAGTATCATGCATTTACTAATTACGTTTCCTGTTAAGTCTTTTTAGCCTGCAAATTGACCTGATCCTGTATTGTGAGAGCCTCCTGAGCAAGGGTATCTTCCTGGGCAACTTTAGACTGTCACTTGGCCGAGTTGTAGCTGGTACCAAGAATAGCTTGTCCAAGGTGAGACAGTGCTGCAGCCGGAGAGGCCGGTGTGTAAAACAGAGCAGTGCACGGGAGAGTGTGATGGCACTGGCACCAGTACAAGTAATTGACCCAGCCCCTTGCTTGGTAATTAGTGCAACACCAGCATGGAGGTGCAGGTTTGGTGCCAGCCTGGGCAGGGAGCTGCCATAGCTGCTCAGAGGGGAAGAAGGAAGAAACAAATAGGTGACTTGTGTTTGTAGGCCATGGAGGAATGTGATCACCTGCTGTGAAGCTTGTGGAACTCCTATGACAGCGCACAAGAAACTGGTTTGGTTAAAGTCTGCAGGAAGGACAACTTTGACAAAACCGGTGTGCAGATAGAAGTCCCTTTCTCCCTTGGTAATCAACAGGTAGCCAAGGCACTTGTCTTCATTCTGGAAGCTGACAGCATTATTGTTTTGGATGAGTGTTCTCCAGAGCAGATTTAAGCCTTTTACTCTCTGAAAAGTTTTTTTGCAGCAAGACTAAGAGAAGCAGCCATGTTCAGTTCCCTCAGCCTGGCATTTCTGTGGGAGCAAGTCCAGAACCACTGGTTGTGCAGTCACTGGAGCAACTACTCCTGGTGTCATTGGGCAGGTCTAAGCTTTTGGAACAGGGAGGTGGTGCTTGTAGCAAAGGTGATTGAACAGCAGCATTCACAAACCAGGGAATTCAGGGCAGCTGTGTTTTCCAGGAATATCAGAGTTTTCCTGGCCTCTCTTACCTTGAATATGTTTCTGGCAAAAACTAAGCCCACAGTGCTCAAATGCAGTGTTAGGGCAGCTTAATGAGTTCCTAAATGAGAGCTGAACCTCCTTCTCTGCACCCAAGCTGCAGCTGCCAAGTCAGACTTTAGTGAAACGTGTCTTAACCCAGTCTGTGCAAGAGCATGTGCTTGAACACTTCTGGCAGGTGGGTGGGGTAGTGTGTACTCTCACTGTGTGTGATACTTAATCTTCAATCAGCTGGTTTTTCATCTTGCAAGTTTTGTGTGCTGTGAGAGCAGAGCAGTGTGAGATGAACGCTTGCCAGAGCCCAGCACAGAAGATGAGGCTGCAAAACCTTGAAAGTGGAGTGTATGACAGCCTTGAAGAACTGGCTTTGGTCTGATGGGCCAGGGGTGGTTAGTTTGGTCTGTGCTGATAGTACATGGAATTGTTTATCCTGCAAGAACTGCTGTGGATGGAATTTCTGGGTCACCTCCTGCTGGTTTTATGCTTTATTATGCAGTACTAATGTAAAGAAATTTGTTGATTTTTATGCATATTTTTATTTTGTACAGATTTTGAATTCTGTTGCTTGTTTGGGGATGATGTGATGTAATGGTCATAGACCAGGCCAAGGTAAACAGGCTTTGTATATTAATGTTACATAGATTGCATGCTAGTAAAGTCAGTGAGGGTTGTGTTTCCAGTTTTGTCCCTTGTACTTCTCCTTGTCCGAAACCTTCTCTTCCCCCCCCCTTTTTAATTTACAGGTTTAAAAGGGGGTGGCAAATGGGGGGTGGGGGAGAAACACCTCAGTATTTTAAATAAGGTGCACAACATCTCTTCACTGCTGAGTTTTGCTGTCACAGCTCATGGTGTTCTGCATCACAGGCTGTTGAAGCGGGAGTGTGTATGCATGAGAGGTGGGGGAAGGAGACACTCCAGCGTAGCCCAAAGAGTGCTGAATGGCCAAAATGTATGTTTCTCCCTTTGTGAGAACTGCCTTAGCCCAGCCAGCTGTTTTATTTGTGCACAGAAATTGTTCAGCATCCTCTAGTGATGTGTTTTGCCTTGGTTTGCTCTGTATCAAAGATTTCTTCCTCCCTTCTGGCACCAGGGACAAAGCTATTAACTACATCTGCCTCTCCATCACGTGCCTGCATGAGAGGAGGTCTGAGTGAGTCTGTCCACATCCAGTGCTGAAGCAGGTTAATTTTGGTGCCTTCATTCCAGCTGAAGATAGCTGAGGTTGCATGTCTCACCCATTCTTTCCCCCCAGCTGTTTGAGCCAGAGGGCTGAGAGAGGCAGGAGAGGCAACCTGGCAAATTCTGTGCCTGAGTGTGCTGAGGGTGTGTCCATGTGCACTGGCTGGAGTAGGCACCAGAGAGCTGAAGCAATGCCGGAACACGTGCTGGTCTGACTGGTGAGACACAGGCAGACTCTGAGGCACTGAAGAGCCATTGCTCTCACTGCAGGGCCAGAGGTGTGGCACGGCCCTGAGGGAGATGACAGAGCTTGGTGTGTGTTACCAGGAGGCTGACCATATTCCTGGACTTCAGCTTGTCCTTGTGCATAGTTGAGCTGGATAGCATGAAAGTGTCTGGAGATGGCTGCTGCTGTGAACCACAGGTCCCCACAGGTCCTGTGGTGTGTGGCTCGGTGGCTGACCCACGGATGCCAGAAAGGCTTAGACCCAGCTAGTTCTTGCTAGAGCAGTTTGTTCTCCTTTCACAGCTGCTGGGCATTTTCTTTTCTTGCTGCTGAGGATTCTTGGTGACAGCCAAAGTGACAGTGGCAGTAATGCAGCTTCTGCGAAGTGCCACTTTTATCTGGGGTATTTCAGTTGATCATGAAAAGAAAGCGAGGGAGCAGCAGGACTGAGGAGCCTTTTCCAGCAGAGGGTGTGTGGGATGCCTGCCTGCTGTGGATGTGCACATTGTTGACTAGAGGTGGAAGAGGACTGCACGATACTGTTGTACGTCTGTGGTGTCTCCCACCTCTGTTTGATGGTGATTTAATGCTGTGCTCTTCCTAGCAACTTCCACCATTTCCTAGCAAATGCTGTGGATGCAGCTCTCTTCTAGAAACGAGCTTGCTTTTTTATTACTTAAGTCTCTGGGCTCCAGGCATAAAGCAAAACTTCCATGTTGTCCTTTCTGGAAAGGATGGAACTTTCTGTGGTTTAGTAAACTGGGAGCATTTACAGAGCTGCTCCTCCCAGAGGTACAACAGAACATTTTGTAAAACAGGTGATGTTTGTATTCTCTGCAGACCCTTTCTGGCAGCTGCTTAGAGGATGCTGTTGAAAAGACCATGGTGCTGGTGGCTTTACTAGGAGCAGTAGTTGCATTCAGAGTAGAGAGAGTCACTGATTAAGCACTGCAGCATTTCAGGCATTACAAACCCCATGCAGAGACTTCAGTACCTACGCTGGCAACCGTGGCAGTGGAAAACTTACAGCACTGTTGCATTCACTAAGGCAAGTGTGTACAACACTAACCTCTAGAGAAGGTGGTGGTGGAAACTGGGCACTAGCAGGATGATGGGCTACAGGTTCTGGGGTGCCAGTTACAAGAATTTACCGTGCTTACAGGTGTATTCACCTTCCCCAGCTTCTGGCATCTCCCAGTATTTGGCACTGCTGCATTTTGTGGATAAAATGGTTATTGCACAGAAGTCAGAACAGTACAAGAAGGGAACAATGTGTGGTTTGTTTTGGGGTTAAAAAAAAAAAAAGTAGCTGAAGTCAATGTGTAGTAACAGTCCTATTTACCTACTTCTGATGTTAAGACTTCAAGCATAGTGGGGCCCTCACCTCATGTTCATGGGGATGCGCTGAAGGCTTTACGTAGCCAAGGTCTGACAACTGCCGGTAGAAAGAATAATTCACAGATTATGGTGTTCTGCCGCTTTCATTCCGGAAAAAACCCACCCATGTGTTTTGTGCAATCTCCAGCCCATGCTAGAAGAGGTTTGGGGTTTTTTTGGTACTCTAAACATACTAATTTTATTAGCACCTGTGCTTATTCCAAGACATATTACAGGACAGTGATGGCAGCAGTGGCCTGCTGTCCAGAGGTAAGCCTACACCCAGGACCCTGCTGAACACTGACACGGGAACCCTGCTGAAATGAGTGCAGTACATTGTTCCAGTTTCTCTTTACACCTCCAAAGAATCCTACCACTACTGACTAATAGCAAGAGCTATGTACAAATTTATTTCCATTACAGCGCCTCAGTAAGTGCTGGTATGTCCAAGATTTTTTTGTAAAGAACAAGTGCTTCTTTTCACATTTGAAAAAGTGTCTTTTGCAACTTGCATGGACAAGTAGTTTCTATGAATTCTCTGGAGATGTCAGTGTCTAACATGGATTTTGTCCATACACTTTTTTCTGAAAGCAGATGCCCCCCCTTTGGTTTGCAGTTGGAATAGCACGCTGTGCTTTTGCTTTTGGCACTGCTGATGCAGTGGATGGATGCAGAGCCCACTGTAAATGACCAAGCCCACAGGACTCTGGGGAGCTGTATGCCACCAGTAACATTTTAGTGTGTGTGCCATTTAAACCACCTTCCAGTGAGTGCAAAACCCAATTTTTAAATTTTTTTAATTGTACTTGGAATTAACTGTTGCTGTGTACTAAACCCTCTTGTTATGAGCCCTAAATAAAAAGAACGAAGCACACCCCATGTGTTCTCTGAGCATGCCACAGCCGTGTCACATTCCTTGTCTTTGGCTGCAGATTTTTCCACACCGTAGGGCCAGGGCCAGGGATCGTGGCTTGTGCACGCAGGAGCCCTGTCCCTGAGGCTCTCTGAGCACAGCACTTCCCACAGCAAAAGTACAAACCTTGGCATTCAGCCTGCTGCCTTCAGCAGCTCCTCCACCACTGTGGGACTCCCCTTTTCCTGCAGTCGCTAACGTAATTCTCAAATCTCTGCTGCGGAGGGCTGAGAGCATTTCCCAGGGCAGGGGGAACAGAGCCACGTTCCCTACGGACCCCAGAGAGGGGCCACAGCAGCACTTACCAGCCAGCAGCTGTTCTGTACGAGCAGAGCTGGACAGGACTCTGCAAGCCTGAGGAAGGAGCAGATGGAAAAGGTGAGCCTTCACACGGGGTCCTTCTCAAGACCTGTAACTGGTGTGCACCACGTGGCTGGTACAGCCAGCTCTGACCCACTGGAAAGAACTGTGCAAAGGAATAAAAGCAGTTTTATTGGCAGTGAGCACACAAGTGGTAAGCTGTAGGCCATCAGCTACCTGACCCCTACAGCGGGGAACCACTGATGACATGAAAACAGTGTGGATTCTAAGCTCATGATAAAGGAAAATTGCAAGACAGAGGATTAAAACAGAGTATTAAATTTAACTACATCTTTATTGAATTGTGCATATTCCATTGTATAATGATCTATATTGGGTACTCTATAATGTAGTATTTCTTTTGTCCTCTCTCATGCTTAAAAAAGTATATTTATACATATATTTATATATATTTATAATATGGCAAAGCTCCCCCCAACCTGAAGCTATCAGTTTAAAAGAGCTTTGATTTTTTTTTTTTTTTCTTTTTGGAAAGGGAAGAAGAGGGGAGGCAATCCCATTAAAAGATAAAATGTGCAATTTTCTTTTTAAAGCAGTAAACATGAATGTATTTACAGCACTCAGCACAAGTTTGCTGCACAGACAAATCATCATTGCAATGACACTTCTTACACTTGCATCTCCAGTATTACACAGAGTAGTCCCAGTGACTGGTAACAATGAGTGTGAGCCATAAACCAAACTGCTGCTCCAGTTCATTTCTGGTCCACTGCAGTCCACTAGGAGGCCTAAGATTTCCAATTACAATTTGTGACGAAGCACTTAAGTTTTTCTTTTAGAAGTACAAGCGCTATTGTGCTGCACCACATCAGCCGCAGGGTGCCATGGGCACAGCTTTGTTTGCTAAACTGTCCTTTGCAAGGGTGTACCCTGTTCCCAGTGTTGGCTAAAGGCAAGGGACACACAACATCTGACAGTGGCACCCTGACCCTGTTCTCTCACCAGACATGTGCTACAGCTCAGCAGTATGAGACCCCTGGCAACAAGAGACTGGTATACACACATCTGCATACCTGGAATTTAGCTCTGAATGCATCTTTGGGATCTTGGGAAAGCTGGGAGGAAATTATTTTCCACTGGAGCAAACGGTTGAATTCCAGAATCTCCTAAAAGACAAGCTGCTTTCAAGTGTTTAAGTAAGGGGGGGATAGTGCCCACAGTCTGTTACTGAAGGTCCTTCTCACTCATTTCTCTAAGTCCCTGCCATGGGAGATTGTGCATACAGCACTAGTTCCTGTTCCTCCTGGTCTTCCACCTTCTCTAAATCCCCTTTGCCCAAGGTCCATCTGCTGAGAAGAGCTCACTGAGTCCTTGCCCTACTGAGAGCCTCAGAGCACCAAATGATCATTACCCAAGTCACTATTTTCCCTGTGGTTGGTTAGTAGCAATTAAAGTAATTTACACTGTGCGGGATAAGCATGTCTTTGTCATTGCATTTGCAGTTTAGTGTCTTAAACTTATCAAAATTAGACCAAGCCCGTGTCACAGTGAGTGCTGTCCCCTGCAACAAAATCCTGGTTTGGTCAGTCTTCATGGGCATTTTTTAATTGAAGGAAAGAAAATTCAGAAAGGAAAATTACTCAAGTTAGACAAAGTCAGAATTCCAAAATAAAGCTTAAAACCCCACCAGCACATGGCAAAAAACATCCAAGAGACCCTTGCAGTGTAAAATCCTCTCTGGTTTGGAGTCTGCCTCAGTGGTGCAAGGGAATGAATGCAAAGCTCAACACCAGGTGCCACAAATGGGCCCCAAAGTAGTACAACTCAGCTGCAGCTGAGGAGCACTGTGTGACTGAGTATGTAATCTACACCTTAACAATGCTAAAAGGAAAAAAAAACCAGCAACCAACCAAACTCCCATGTTCTGGCTGCATCCTCACTACCTTCTGCCAGGAATTTATACTGCTTTTCTGGAGTGCAACCGATTTTAACATGACACTCGTTGAAGTAATACTCGTATTAAGGCCCACTTATAATCTTATTTTGAATAAGAAACAAATTTACCTGGAATGGTACCAATGCAGAAAAACAATTTGGTTCTAGGCTGTTTTCTGTAAAAAGCAGAAAATTTCTCTTTTGCCCTTCTGCTGTTGAAGTGACACTTTTGGTTCCTTAAACTGTGGGAAAAAAAATTTTAACTGAGAGGAAGACAGGCCACACTTTCTCTGAGCTGATATGATTTATCTGGTTGCCTAAGGGCACAGAAAGAAGGAATTAGAAAACCTTTAAATATACAAGCCCAGAACAGTAAATGATAAAATGCACTTGTTGAAAAAACTGCCTCCTCTCCCATCACACCTGAGACCAAATGATCCAGGTACCTGCACTTTGTTTCCCTGATGTGTCACTCACTGTTGCCCTGCAGGCAACTGCAGAGTAAGTTCAGGAGAGGAGCTCTTTGGCTTTGAGGTCATCACCAAGTCAGAGCAGTCAGTGGTGGTCTGCCGCAGGAGGAAACCACTGTGCAGGGTGAAGCAGGAAACTTCCTCTTCCATAGAAAATAACAATTATTTAGACACTTGTGCCTAACATCCTCTCCCAGCTACAGGTGTTAAAAGACTAAACAGGACCCCTGGCATAGCCACCTGCAACATGTTACCTATTGTTTGTTTAGAACCTGTGGTTTTTTTGGTTTTAAAAATAATTTCTCATCTAAGCTTAGTGCTGCTAGAAGAGCCTTGTTTTCCCTTTCAAAGCAACTCCCCAGCACCTGAATTGTGATGTGTCTGATAGCTCCCTGCTTTCTACACCTGGGCTGCAGCCACAGAAACCTGGCTGAACAGGGCCCTGCTACTCAGAGCTGGACGTACTCGGCATGGCAGAGGGGAAATGAAGACCAAATGTGGAACAGATTAACAACCACAGCTGCGCTCGCTCAGCTGCCCTTGCAGCAGCAGGGCTCCCCTGACAACCACTTTAACGAGTGCCCAGCCCATGCGCTTCCTCACGTAATGCAACCCCAGCCATACACTCTGAGTTTTTTGGGGTCAAAGCACCAGCTACCTTTGTGTCCAGAGTATGAAGATAGCCTTCACATGCCCATTTTAACAGTGCCAAAAGGATTACTGCCCATGTTTGTAGCAGGAGGCCTCTTCCTGTGTGTCTGAAATCCAGCCCCTTACTTTTCTGATTTAATAAATATAATGGTGCAATTATGAGATGACTGCACACGGGGGAAAATAACTTACTTGCAAAATAAGGTGTAAATATTTACTGTCACAAAGCCAGTAAATATGCTGGAAAAGCAAGTTACAATGGGGGTTATCTCATAACCTGAAAAAGGAAACCAGATTGTCTGAACCACACTGTAGCCGAATTTCCGCACTCAGCTGCATGCGGAAGCTGCAGCCACTCACTGGATCACTACTGCCTTAGGAAGGAAACTGTAACTAGAAGGAATACAGGGTGCCACCTTTGCTGACATTCACGCTTTTTGCCGCAGACTTAAGAGTTACACAGCTGTCTCCCAGCAAGCTGCTGGCAGCCTGCAGTAGTAAGCATGGATTCATTGCCTAGGAAGAGATAACTGGGGACACGAATGTGGGCACAGGAAAAGGAGAACAAAGCTCAAATGCCTCTGAAGAAATTGCACTCAAAACATTGATGTGCCGAGTCCAAAGCCCAGAGGTACCCGCACTGAATGAACTAAAGTAAAAGGGCTGGCACTGACACACACCAGTAAGGCTGTCTTGGGGAAAAGCAAAGCAGGTGGGGCAAGCAGAATTCCCTGACTGCTCTCCCCTGGGAGCACATGCTGCATCAGCCCAGACGGATCCTGCCCCGGAGCAGGAGAATGTGCCCACTTCCCCGTCGTGGCTACGGGCCCAGCAGTTGCGGCTGTGGCGAGCACCTTCTGCCTGCCGGTGTGTGTGAGCCCAGGAGCTGCGTACAGTACAAAGCAGCAGGAGGACCAATGTTGAAAGTTACAGCACCCACGAACTGCAGTACAGCTTAACAACCCTCCTGTGACATTATTCACCAGCTACACTGAGCATGCTTAAAATCAACAATGCAAATGCTTTTAAGGACACTTTGTAAGCACAAAAATAGTAGAAACAAAACCTGGTGAACAATTTGAAAGATACAAAAAAGTGCCTTTCCACAGCAGTGCTTTAAAAATGCACACAATGGTATATACTTATTGCTCAAAAAATCTAGTCTGAAATATTAAAACAATTTCCAGAGGTGCTGAAACAGATTTTAAAAAAATCATACGAAACAGGTCAGCAGAGACAGCACCACTAATTTTTCTCTTTTCATGATGCACTTATTAAAACTATATAGTTATAGATGTGATATTTTCTGCCTCAAATTAGCAAAACTTTTTTCCCTATTCATAAAATATTCATAAAGACATTTATTTCATTATTTGGATTTTAAAAAAAAACTTTATAAAAAAAAGGAACGTGGGACACTGTCACAATATTTCTTAAATCTATCATCCTGAATTACTGTAATGAGAGATTAATTTCTATTGGTTTCACACATGTGAGGATACTGCCAGGTCAATTGCTGCTGCCTTTGTTTCATTCTTTGGGGAAAGGAAAGCATTTAAAGTTTGCTTTTGGAGAAACAGTAAGCAAACAGTGAAATTATTTGCCCTGTGAGCCTACTGACAGTATCCCCGTGGTGACAAGGGAAGCTCTAACAGCTGAAGATGGGGTAGGTACAGTCCAAGTATTTTAGTTGTTTTACAAAGGCTGTGTCCCACCCCCCTGCAACGAATGTGCAATGATACATAAGACCACTTACAGTACCTTATCACGAGGTCTCAGTATGTGGCTAAGAGTGTACAATCAAGCTACTGAAGTAGCTGCTGAAGAGAAAGGACTGTCATATTTGATCTGGTGACTGACTGTAAATTGGTTACTAACAAAACCCCAATTGGTTACTAACAAAAAACCAAGCAAATCAATAGTCTATTTTCTACTCATATGGGCCCTTAGATGAAATTCCTAGCAAATGTTATTGCCTCTTAAGGTTGTTTTACTTCCAGTCTTCTTCCCTGACTGCTAGAAGTGCAACTTTGTAATAAACAGGTTAATGCACTGGTCACAGTCTCTGGTGCGTCAAAGAACAGAGAGAATTCCTACTCTGCTTGTCTTCAAATTGCCACTCCCTTCTCTCTTTCCAGAAGGGAAAGTTTCCTGACAATTTCTAATCAATTACAAACAATACTTTTTTTTACACATTTCCAGATGCTTGTTTTTGTGAAGACACTACATCTTACCAGGCACAGACCAGGTGAGACTGGACACTGTGCATGCCTGTGTGAGCACGTAACACTTTCTACAGAAACCTACCTGTTCATTCAGGGTAAGAATTACACGGACAGGTCATGGATCTGCACGGGTCAGCCTTGGGGGTTGGCAGGATTTTTGATGGCAGGAGTCCTGGCAGCTTTCAGAAGGGATTAACACAAATATATTCATCGGAGCCACAGAAACAAATGACTGAGCCTACTATCAGTTAGAATGCATAATGGTTTGGAATAATACATATTTATCCTACTTAACTGCATGGACAAATAAGTTTGAAATAATTTGTATCAGTGTAATTTTTAACTATTTGAAAGGAGGGGGAGGCTCTTTATAGTATAAATATATTTCACTCCAGCCCACTATATATAAAATCTATTTCTTTCCTCTGAACATACTCATTTTCAGTAGTATTACGACCAGAATGTTTTGGTATGTTGCCATCTGTACTTCTCAATCAATGGACAGTGTACAGTTACCAGCCGAACACCTCAGCTCTGCAGAATTTACCCACCACAAACTGCTGAGAAGTTTGTGGATTTGGGTTTTTTATTTCCTTTCTTTAAAGTGCCCCCTACATCTCCATCTTTATGGTAAGATTTGACCAGTTAAGAGTCCGATTCCAGATAATATACTGACTGAAACAATAAATACGGTTCTACAAAAACATTCTGGTTATCTTCTATAGTTGCGACGAAATATATCACAATATATTATATACCTACACTTATAATACATGCACAAACATGTCTCACGTGGACAGACACTACAAAAAAATTATCTCCCTCCCCCTCCCCTAAATGCAGAAAAAGTAAGAAAATGGGAGTTTGGTCCAATCCATAAGAAGGGTAAAAGAAACCGAAAGAATGAAGCCAACACCTCTCTACCCACTTTTCCCAGTAAAGTATCAACACCCCTAAGCCCCCAACTTTTTTAACCTAGCCATGAAAGGGGAATGTCTTTACATTTAGCCTTTGCTGCAGTTTGATATCACCTCTTTTCATGGGGCTGTCATCCACATGCCCACATTCTCTCCAAGTGCACAAGATCACAGGCCGGCCGATCACAGAGCAGCCCACAAGTCCTGGAGAGCACTGGCCCCTGGAGACCGACTACCAGTCCCGTGACAGCTTGGTGTTCTGATCCCTTTTAGGGGGTGCGGGAGGTGGCCCCCTCCGTAACGTTGCATAGCCAGATATATGACTGCCCCCAAAGCTGCTGGTCTTCTGCTGGTCAGCCAGCAGCTCTGGCGGGGGTGGAGGCAGGGCCATGTCGTCCATGGTGGCCGTGGGCTCCGTTCTGGACATCCGTGCAGAGGAGAGGGAGCCGTGCCGGGTGATGGATTTCCGCTGCAGCGTCCGGTTGAGGTCTGCCAGGAATCCCGGCTGAACGCTAAGGCTGGACTTGGGTGACGTGGGCACTTGTGGGGCAGCTGACCCTGGGGGCTCGGTGACCTCCGCCTGTGTCAGTCGGGTGCTGTCATTCCTCTTGGGCCGTGTGGGTGGTGGGGCTTTTTTCACAGATGGTTTTGACCACGCCTGTGGCTGGGGATTTACAACAGCAACTTTTGGGGAGGTGCTGCCTGAAAACACAGATGGAATTTCTACTGGAGGAGGAGGAAGATCTATTTCAGGTGGTGGTGGTGGGAAGTCTGAATCAGATGGTGGCGAAGGGAATTCAACCACAGGTTCCTTTCCAGACACACTCGGAGCAGAAGCCTTGGCTGGGATTCCACCTTGTGGAAGGACAATGGGCAGGGTCACACCAGAAAGGTTGAGCTTTCCTGGCTTTGGAGGGGCTGGAGGAGGTGATGACTCCTTGGAAGGAGATCCTGACGGCTCTGATGAGTGTGCAAATTTGCTGACAAGGCGGTCCACTGAAGGCCTCTTGGACTCGTGGTACTCAGTGGAGCTTGTGGACTTGATGCTGGAGTTGCGCTGAGGTGTTGGAGGTGGTTTCTTCCCTCCAGGGCTCGATGTCTTGCCGGCCTTTTTGACTGGAGACCCTGATTTGTCAGGAGGGGGAGAACCTGCAGAGGAAGCTGGGGAAGGAGGTGGAGGAGGAAACACTAAACTGCTCTCTGGTGGAGGAGGGGGGAAATCGGGTGAGGGAGCAGCAGCAGGCTGCCATTTGGGCTTTGCCTTTACTGCTGGAGGCGACTGTGGAGCCACACTCAGTGGAAGGGGTTTCAGAGGCTGGGGCTCAGTGGCAGGTGGCGTGGGAGGAGGTGGGAACTGGCTGACTATCTGTTTCACCACCGATGGCACTGGGGACTGAGGGGATGGAGGAGGCTTTACTGAGAAACTCTGCTGCTTTGGGAACGTTGCAGGGGGAGTGGGACCAGGAGGGGCTGGGGGCAGAGGAGGTACCTGGGGAGAAGTGACACTTGGTTGTTTCTTTATTGCAAGGGGCAAGGGCGCAGTCACAGGGGGAGTGATATGTGTGACCCCTGGTGACGATGCCTTCCCACTAGGCTGAGGGGGCAGAGCTGCCATGACAGGCTTTGGGGGTGCCTGGGGTGGTGGGGGAGCAGGCACAGGAGGAGGTGGTGGTGGCAAGGAGGAGGCAACAGTGGCCTGGCTTATATTTGGCTGAACCTGATGTATCTTGGGGGGTGGCGGTGGTGGCGTGAACTGTGGCACAGAGGGGGNCGAGGCTGTGTAGGGGGTCACCACTTTCGTCTGCGGGGACACAGGAGCTGCCACAGACACGAAGGGCCGACCTGCAGGCTCCACTCGGGCCTATGGGGAAGGGATTTTTAGTGAAAGTGGAAAGGGAGAAAAAGAAGAGAGAGGGAAAGAGGGAGAGAGGGAAAGAGACAAAGAGATTATAAAGTCAAGGTCTAAATGTGCCCATCGTTAAAAATTAAGTGGTAGATTACAGCATGCAAGAAATATTAGCAAAACACTGGAACAAGGAACAATTCCATATGCTGACAAGCCTGGACCATGCAAGGGGATGGGGCAGGCCGGGAGGGGAGCCAGCAAAAATCAGAGGAGCTCGGTCTGCTCCAAGCGAGGCTGACAGTCAGAGGGAAAATACGCCAGCCTTGTGACTTCTGTGGGACACAGAAGATTCTCTCAGTGAGAATCACTGGCCTCCTTTGGGCAAGCGTAATGACCCAAACAGAGCCCCCCCAGAGCACCACAGGCCATGACAGAGGACAGCAAGCAGAGCCAGAGACTCTGTGGATGTCTCAGCTCAGTACGACTGGAATCAAACCACACGCGGCCTCCCAGAGCACGTCAAACGCTTACACCTGTTAGTTCAGGCCTTACACTGTTCAGTGTTATAAAATGAGAAATCCCGAACTGCTCTAAAACACACTGAGAACAAGGTTCTTCACAGGAATAGTACTGAGATACTTCTCCACATGCCCTGCTATCAAGACTGGCAAGGAAAAAATGAGGAAAAAGAAGGAGAACCAAGTTTTCCTAAGGAAAATTTCCCCAGAAGGAAATGTTTAGACATCTGCAAAACAAAGTAAACGTGGGAAAGAAAAGTTACACATGCAACTATTATGTTAAGCAGAAAAAGTAAGGAAAAACAGGGAAAAGCTGACTAATGGAAGGATCAATGGGAAAGCAGCAGGCAGTATTTTAGTCTACTCATTGGGTTTGGCTCAATTTAAGTTGTTTCTCAAAAATGGTAAGCCTACATTCCTCTTAAAACAGTAATTACATTACTCTAATTTATAAACATCCTCCTAATACAAAGTGTTTTGGCTACAAGCCAAGTTGTGAATTTCGGAGTGCACAGTATAGAAACATGCATTAGAAATACACCACCATGGCAACTGACCACACTGGGTACCTATACCTTATTAGTAGATACTTTGCAGTAAGTTAGCCCAATTATGCTCATCTGCATGGGAGGAGCACATTTGCAAATTGGTTTGTTCTAAAAACAGGTGCATAGTGTCTGTATGTGCAGAACTCCACCAAAAGGATTAGAGTCAGAAGCAATAAACAAAATAAATTTTACAACAAACATGGGGTGTGCCTCTACCTGTCACATTAGGTCTGGAAGGCAAGAATATTGACAGGTCTAGAACTAAATCAAGATGTTCACATTACAAAACGGAGAAATCTTGATCTCTTGCAAGTGTTAGTCTGTAAATTACCATTCTCCCAATCACCCAGGTTAATGAATTTTCAATTAGCACCACCTGACCTTAATTGTGCCCTGTATAAGGCACCATGGGTGTGCTGCCCTTAGTTGTGCTGAGCTTCACTTTTGACACCTGAGACAGCAAAAGGCAACAGGAAAAATAAAGGCGGCATAAAACAGACAGAGAGGGAGATGAAGGCATAACAGAATACCTATCCCTGAATGGCAAGACCTTGGAGAATCCTGATTTTGTCCCTTACAGCAGACACAGTGAGCATGCATTTGGGTGTTCCTTGTAGCATCCCATCTGAAATAATACGTTCAAAATCTAACAAGCAAAATGAGACTTAAAGAGATCTTCACTGCCCACCTGTGAACAAATGAATGAAGTATTCTTTGGGCAAAGAGCAATCTTTCAAAATATGAAGTAGATGGATTATGTGCATTTTGGGAAAAGTTTTTCTTAATCTTAGATATATTTAAAAGAGGGAAGTGTTTTCCTCATACCCGTTGAAAACAGTCATTTTTACAGTGAACAAATTAAACCCTCAGGACAGAGAAAAGACTATTGTGAATGTCAGGAGAGGGAGCCCCTCCCATCTCCACAGAATCAAATGAAATTTCAACATCCAGAAGCATATTCAGTGAAACTTTGTTTACAGAAGAACCTTGACGGAGATTCATTGTCCTTTTTTTGTCTTTATAATTACGTGACGTCCTTCTGTGTATCTTGAGAAATTACTTATTGCATACTAGCAATTCCTATTTGTAACATACATCTTCATGACTATCTGAAAATAAATCTAAAATTCTAAAAAAATGCTATAAAAACAATAGTATATATTTTTAAAATATCAACTGTGCCTTTTTTAAGCTATTTTTTCCTAAGAAAACAAACATTTCCAGTGGAACTGTTTGCCATCTCTTTTCCCATGCTTTTGGACTGGTTATCAGTCCAAATTTAGGTCAAATATGATGGATCTCTAGAAATCTCGGTATGTTTTCAACTTCAAGAAATTGTTGCAAAATTACTGGCAACTGGTAAATGAGGGAAAAGTAGGCAGAACTCAGCCATTATTAATTTGCTGAGACACCAGTAAAACATCCTGGCTGGAAAGAGCATCAGTGTCACCTCCCCACTGAGCCACAGCATGCTCTGCTCTGCCCTGCTTGCCGAGGGGGCAGAGCCAAGGCTGACAAGGTGGGAGAGAGCTGTTGCACAAGGGGAAGGGACATGCTGGCAAGTTCTGCCACTTGGCAGCAACCTGCCCACATGAACTTCTTAAGCCAGCTTTGACATCAACGCACTGTAGCAAAGTTGCCTCTGAGGTAACCAGAGATTAATCAGCCTAAAGTACATCTCAGTATCGCTGTTAACCCCTTCTCATGTAAATTACAAATTTTCAACACTCCGTTGCGCTTCTTGCCAGGCAGTTTAACATTTTCCACTGCCAGTCTGATTTCCTAGTTATTGAAGTTCCCTGGGCCAGACTTAAACTGTAGTTTCACTGAAGGTAAATTTGTCACCAATTCACTCAGAATTGTTTAACACAGCTTCTCTAAGTTTACATGGTTCATTTCATTTGGATTCTTTTGACGTTTTAGGGCAATCCATTTACCTGTGTTATGCTTGAGGTGGAGAAAAATACCTCTTCTTGGATTTGCAGAAAGGAACCCAAAGTGATGAAATCTTGATACATGGATGGCCCTCAACAAGAAGCATTCTGGATATTTTATTTTTAACATGGCTTTAATCAGGTAGCATAAAAATTCTTGGGGTTTATTTAGATGAGCAATTGTGAGCAGCACTACAAATTTAATAAAGAGCAACAGTAACCCCAAGGCAGTGAACTTCAAACTTTTGCTTAAAATCTTGCTGAGAGTGAGTGTATGTAGCAGCAGGATTTACACTGAACCCAAAACTTGAGGAAACAGTAACATGATCATTCTCAGAGCAGTACTCTTTCACCTGCTGGATACCTGCTAGCAAATGCCCCATCTCCTGCAGCTATCCCACTCCTGCAGAAATGATGCATCCTATACCCACACAGAAGCCATCTGCTGATGGACATGCACTATGTGTTGCACTCATGCAGTAGCAAAACTTGGACCATAATTTAGCAAGCTACATTCCTGGACTGAGTACTACATTACTATTGGAATCAGACAACTTCCAAGCCAGCAGGCACTGCAGAGAAGTTATGAATCCCAAAGGATGCAGCCATGTCAGCTTTCACACCGTCATATGCTTTCTCATGTGAAAAGGTGATGTGTTATCTTATTTCTAGCTTTTTATCTGAAGCACCAGTGCAAGGTGTATTGACTCATGGTTTTAGTTTTAAAAAGCTTGCTTCTCTAGCTTGAACCTGGGGTCTGGGGAGGATTCAGAATTGACAGAAGTAATGACAGCTTCTCATAGTGCACTTCCACATGTAGCTGCTACAGTTAATGACATCAAGGCTGTTCAGGAACCTGGAGATTCCTTCAAACCTCACAACAAACTGGCCTCAGTGGAATTTCTGAACCGCTTGGAATCTTCCCCAGGAACTACACCACAGAAAGAACAGAAAACTAACCAAACCACAACAGACCTGAGCCCCGGTCTCAATGGATTAAAATCTTCTGTAACTCTCTACGAGCAACAAGAGATACCACATCTGCCTTAATCCACAACTGCTGACAATGAATGTCAGTACTTTTTTTTTGACCATATCTGAGGTTACTCCTTCCATTTCCATCTAATAGAACAGAAAACTTTTAAGTATAAACTACTGAAGTACTTCAAAATATATATAACTGCTTTCAGGCCCCAGTTATTCACATCTTTACAATGGAAAGATGTGGCTACTTAACTGGAGAAAGATCTTAGTGAAAGAATTTCATTCAACTTGTTAACAGCTTATTTTTTTATTTTGTCTTCATTCAACATTAGTTAATAGGACTCCGTGAGAGTGAAGGCTGTATAATGCCTTCAAAGAACAAAAGGCTTCTATTCACACAAATAAAAGAAAGAACAGAAAGTTGCAGGGCTGAATTACCTGACATAGTGAATCCTAAAAAACAATTATATAGCAGTGTAAATCAACCATGTAAAACAGAGAAGAAATGCCACTCAAGACAGAGGTGGAAGAGGTACTACATCCTGTCTCATACATTTTGTTGGGCGTTGGTTCTCAAACTAAAGTCTTCTTGTTACCTTGCTGGATTCCTCAAGTTGAGTGCCTCGTTTCCAGGCCTCAGAGAACATGGAGCTGACAATGCTTTGGGAACGGACATGTCCAGCTGGCTGGGTGTCAGAAACTCCACTGTCAGACTGATTAGAATGATTTGATTGAGATTCTGTTAAAAAAAAAGTTAAGAAACAGTTAGTGTATGTTTCTGAATGTAAGAGTAATGTCAGTATGCTTATAATGCAACTCTGTGTGACTTGTTAAACAAGTTATGCCCCCAGAGGACAGTACTCCCAGTATGGACCGTGTAAGCTCTAGCTCACATCCAGGCCATTACCATCTGGAAAATAAAACAGTGCAACAGATGCCTGGTATTAACCAAACCGGAAGCTGCACAAAGATGAGAGCATGTCAGATATGTTTCAAACTAACAACCCACTGCAGCTGTAGGGGTTCTGAACCATGCCACAGCCCCTGCACTTTGGAGAAAGCCCCATTTCACGCAGCACACGCAGCCTGCTCTCTCCAGCACTTCCTTCCAGCACAACCTTAGAAACAGACCCCGGGCACAGGCCCAGGACAGGCAAACTACACCAGCCAAGGCAGGACACTGCTTCCAATGACCCCTTCCTCAACACAAGAGAAGGATGGATGTGCATCCTGCAAGCAGCCAACACGGATCATACTCTGGGTCCACAAGGTGTCTTGACAAGACAGCAGCAGGCACGGCCAGACCAACTTATTCAGCCTGGCACCTGCTTTCTGTGTAATCCCAAATTGTCCTGGCACAGGTTGGAATGCAACTTTGGCAGAACACGCACGGCTGGTGAGCTGTGGCTCAGCTTCCTACAAGAACTGACACTTTATCAGAAAAACACCCAGCTTGGATGGAGAAATTGTCAGTAACCAAGAATTTACTGCTATACCACACAGTTGAAACAACAAGATATCTTCCTAGTCAGGCTGCATTTGCTTAGCTCTTTCTTACAGGCTACTTTCTGAATCTGTCCACTTCAGTAGCATTACTTCCTCACCCGAATCTGTGGTGGACAAAACACCTTCACACAATAGCATATTTTCAATAAAGAACCAGGTCCCTGAAGGTTCAGAATCACCCACCAAAGCATCAGTCAGCTCTGAACAGTGAAATTACACTGTATATATCGTATATAAATTTTTAAACTGTTACGTGCAACAAGAAACCAGTCCCACTGCTGCTGAGAGATAAACAGAAGTGCATTAATGCAGGCATGCACAGTCTGACATAGGAACAGAAACACTGTTTTCAAAGTTTTCTCTAAAGAGATTGTTTGGATCTTTGCCTTTGGGCATGGGCTATTTCTCATTTTCCAATTTCAAATATTCCAGTCAACAAAGCAGTTGAAGAACTACGCATATATGTTCTATGAATCATTACAACATAAATCGGATTTTTAAAATAAGTGAACACAGAGGCATCAAGAATTTGAAATGATATCTCCTCCTCTCAGTATCAGAAAAATGTTTCTTTGGAGGTGAACAAAAAAGTACTGCATATTTCAAACACATACACCACTGCAAGTAATATAGCAAAATAGGTTTTTACCTGTACATGCATATATATAGATGAATGTTAGAGATAAAGTCTATGTTTTAGACTAAACATAACATAAAAGACTTTGGAGAAATAGTCCATTTCCTGCAAAAGTCCCTCTTGAGGTGTCCAGACAGCAGATGATAACAAAGGCAATTAAATCTTTGTATTATGAGGTAGATCACACTGTTACCTGGCAAACTAGATGAGCTGGAGCCTGACTTGATACTGGAGCTAGACAAGGAGGTCCAGTCATATGCTGATTCTGTTCTCTTCAGTGCTTCCTGATAGTTCATGTATAGCTGCTTCCCGTACTAAGCAAAATGACAAA
This sequence comes from Mystacornis crossleyi, assembly GCA_013400655.1. Lineage (NCBI taxonomy): Eukaryota > Metazoa > Chordata > Aves > Passeriformes > Timaliidae > Mystacornis > Mystacornis crossleyi. Next base: position 86,354 of record VYZQ01065851.1, read on the forward strand.
CAAGTTTAACAACTCTATATAGGCTGTGCACCCTTTTCAGACTGTTGAACTCCACCTCTGGCTTCTCTGTTGCATCTTTCCTCCTGCCAGCCCCCCCCAAAGCAACACAGGCTCTATGTTAAGGAGTACAGGCAATACTGTATTAGTGAATTGCTGAAAGAAAGAAAAACGATTTATTTATGCTAGAAGAGACACTGTCAAACAAGAAATGGCCCAATGACCTAAGACAAGCTGAGGATCTTGGAAATCAACTCTATTTTCTAAATTCTCTTTTCCCATTAGCCTTCTTTTTTAAAATCTGAAAGGAGCTGGCTAAAATCTATCCATGATGTGTCAGATCTGTGTCATGTGACAGGGGTGCAGCAGAAACAAGAAGAAAAGGCTGAATTGCTGAATTATTATAACAAAGCCTAATAATTTTGCTAAGGAATGAAAAATACAAGAAGATTTTACAGTTCATGCTCAGAATAGTTAAACAGAGGGAAGTTAGATTTACCATGTATTTTGCTAAGTAACTGTAAATGGTTTTAAGCAGGTGATGACAACTACTCATGACAGCAGTGTAAGACTGCCGGGAGGTTACCTTAGCAATGCGGATGCCATTGATCCACTGGTGTAGAGTTCTTACATCATCACAGCAAAGATATTTGATATACTGGGATTTCTTCTGGATCTGAGGATGCTGCAAAAAAACTGTACATTCTCATCAATGTTTTAATAGCTAGGAATGCAAAGGAAGCATTTATTTGTTGAGGTCTATACAGATAAACCTAATGCTGGAAGCTCTTCAACAGTAGTCTGTATTTAAGCCCACTTAAAATTTTCCAGACTATTTCAGGAGGTGAATTTCAATGGGGATTGTTTCACACACAGACTGGCAGTGTGTTCAGCACACACTGATTTCAAGTTTGAAACACTAAGAAAGGCCAAGTCTTTCACTAATTTAGGGCTGTAGTACTTTCTACCTACCAAGAGTCTTCTGTACCTATGGACTGACTCACAACTTGAGCGAGACAACTGACACTTTATCTCACACAAAAAACCCCCAAACTAGAGGAAAACAAACACAGTGGTCTTCTCTGCCTTTGCAGGCTTAAGTGAGACATTCCCCAAATGACACGTTGTTAAGCATAACACCATTTTCAGCTTGTAAAGGCTTCACAGTTCCCACCCTACTGATATAGGGCTATCATCTAAAAATACCTTCTGCTCTCACGTGCATGTATAGAAGATGAAAAGGCACTGTATTTATCAATTCAGCAGTCAAGAAACAAATGCATGTATTTCAAAAATCAGACACTGGAAATCATTCTGGATGGATTATTCAGTTGTTTCCTGACCATGCTGCAGAAGTTACAGGTCTCTCAGCTGTTGGGGTAACTGAATACTCCAGTTCTTATCATTTCCTCTGTTAGCTTACAGCTCAGTGACACAACAGTTTTGCTAGATGATTGTAGGTATTTAAGTTTTACTGAAGACTGTCTGAAACATACATCAAAGAACTTTTAAGCTTTTCTAGAATATTTCATCCTGTTGCCTTCCAACACAATTATTTAAAAATGAACATGTTTATGTCCACAAACAGAATATATAACAGATTTTCTTATGACAGGAGATAGTTATTTTCATTTTTCACTACCAGCCTCCTTCACATACATGTATAACAAATAGTCTATAGAAGCAAATACAATTACTTTGCTAACAAGCCAAGTTCTTCCTGGACTTGTTCAAAAATTTCGTTATATAGAAATAAAAGAGCTTCTCAGAAATCTGACATTTAAGACTAAGGAGTTAACCTTAAACACTAGCACACAAATGTTGCATTTAACAGTAGCACAGCACCTGACTTGAGCACAGTAGGTTTTGATATAAACAAAGGAAGTGAAGATAAAGACAAATCCAGTCTGGACGTCAGTAGAGAACTGGGCCTTCGGTTTCTATTTGCCATTCACCTGTCCTAAAGGAGATACTTCCCAGCTTAGTGAGTCTTTATGGCACAAAACTCTATCTCTATTAAAAAAAAAGTGTGGGTTCTATGCATTTGTACTAACTGAAAACACTGATGTAACATTATAAGAACTGATAGAAGAACTGATGAAGGCAGAACTGAATCCTGCTTAATATAACGATTTGGTGATTCATCAGTTCCACACAGAAAATATAGCTTCACTTGGTGTAAGCTACCCAACTAAATCTACCCCATTATTTTACTTAAAGGGACAATTTTTACACATTTTCGTGTCTTCATTAACGTTACTATCAAATTTCACGCTCAGAATGGCAATAATTAAAAAAAAAAAAATCTACTTACTCTGTGTGGTAAAAAAGTCTTAAAAAATAATTTACTATTAACCTGTCCAAATGATATAGACAAAAGTGACATGTAAGCAGAAAAAATCAATTTACTTCAAGGAATTTATATATACCTCTGAATACTGATATTTTTGTTTGCATTCAATGGCCTATAAGAACATGGGAAATACTTCCAGTTTCAGCCGTGTACTTTCTCCACTAATATCATGTCCCATATTTAATATTCAGTGTCTCCTCAGTGGGCTCAAAGACATGTTTGCCCTGTCCACTGGAAAAAGAAATCCTTGTTCAGGCAGTGGACAGGCAGCCACACACTCTAGGCTAAACAGCCTAATGTACTGACACATACACCACCACATGAGCTCCAGATCAGGGAGGGGAAAAGTGCAACTATAACCATCTCTNCTTACTCTGTGTGGTAAAAAAGTCTTAAAAAATAATATACTATTAACCTGTCCAAATGATATAGACAAAAGTGACATGTAAGCAGAAAAAATCAATTTACTTCAAGGAATTTATATATACCTCTGAATACTGATATTTTTGTTTGCATTCAATGGCCTATAAGAACATGGGAAATACTTCCAGTTTCAGCCGTGTACTTTCTCCACTAATATCATGTCCCATATTTAATATTCAGTGTCTCCTCAGTGGGCTCAAAGACATGTTTGCCCTGTCCACTGGAAAAAGAAATCCTTGTTCAGGCAGTGGACAGGCAGCCACACACTCTAGGCTAAACAGCCTAATGTACTGACACATACACCACCACATGAGCTCCAGATCAGGGAGGGGAAAAGTGCAACTATAACCATCTCTTGTCACTGGCACCATTTCAAATCCATGAAGACACTTTACTTGCTGTGAACACAGTGTGAAAGCCTGTTTTAAAATAGCTTGGTACCCAGCTATCTCGCAGAAACTGACACCATTCTGAACACTACGTGGGAGTCAACAGAAACTAGATGTGTTGATGCAATTAAAATAACTTGATGCACTCAAGTTATTAGATCAGTTTAAGATCAGGTCACTGGTTTTATAACATTTTTTGCTACTTCTTTCGGCTTGTCCTTTATACTCAGAAGTTGCCTCCTTTACAGCATCCCCTTTCCCTCAGGTTGGGAAATACAGGACAGACTTGAATCCTTAATATCAATTTCTGCACTACTCTGGATCTACACTGAGAAGATAACTCCCTGGAATTAGCATTTCAAGGGGTATTATCTTTTTGAACCTAAACAGTTGTAAGGTATAGAGTTACCAAATGGAATAGAAGGCTTTAGTGTATGTTTTACAGTATGATGAACAATTAAAGAGACTGGCACTCATCAGTCTGGAAATAAAACAATGCAGGGCAATATGAAAATGTTTATGAAGTCACAACCAGCACAGGAAACAACTGTTCACAAACTGTTCACACTGTATACAAGAACTACAGGAAAATGAAATGAAAAGCAACAGATGGTTCAGAACAAGTAAGAGTGTATTCAAGGTATAGCCAACTGCAGCACTGTTACCTTTAGCACTAAACAATAGTCTGTGGGTGCCTTGTATTTGTTCCGATAGTCCTGTCCATAGTAAACACTGACATGGTCTAGCTGGAGAAAGCACACAAGATCCCGTGAGACCTATTAAATACAAAAATGGTCATTTCCAAAGTAAATAAATTAAAAAAAAAAAAAAAATCCACACACATCGACACAATCAGTCTAATGCTAAGATCCAATACTACTGTAAGGTCTAGATAAGGTCAAATATTTCTTTCAATCTGATTCGAAAACTACCAACACAAGAAGGAGATACAACTATGTGTAAACTCTTACATCACACCTTCATTTTTAACCAGGAGATCCTTTTTCAAATTCAGTCTGCTTTTTGTGTTTTGTCTGCATTTTGCCATTTGACAACATTTTACACTGGACTACTAATGTTTACTCAGAGCAGGTATCAGGAGAAAGTAAGTATGACTGGTTGATCACGAAGTTATCAGCCCCTGGTTACACTTCACCTTGGTAATAATCAAGGTGTCCAGATTCCAGAGTGACTGTGAGTAGAATTCTAAAGATGTTTAGCAATGAGTCTAGGGCAAAAAATTTCAACAGGCTGTTTGCACACAGATTGTTTTAATGAAGCAAAAGATTATGGAAAGAACATCTGACATGCATTCAGCTCTAAAGGGAGCTGTTGTGATGATCGAGATTTCCTCTTCATTCCCAGCTGTGTGGGAGATGGACTTCCTGCACTGGGAACCAGCTGATGCTGCCAAGACTGATGGATTCATGGATGACTTGAACTCACAGTAGTTCAGCCTTGAAGCTGCAATGCATTTGTAGTGGCTTTCTACTTATTTTACATTACCGATACAGAGAACAGCAGTAAGTGATCCTGAGGAAATGGAATTACATTTACCAGTTTCAAAAAATGTAGCATCAATTGGTCCAAAAAAAAATCCCCTTTATATGAATTAACTAAACACAATGAAATTATGCAGTGTGATTGTGAAGTTGGTCTGATACTTCATGATCAACATTTGCAGGCAATTTGGTCTTCCATCTGAATTCTGCTTGAGCAAAGACAGCTGCTTAGGTCCACCAAAAACTTTTCCTCAAGTATTTCTCAACACCTAACCCTTAGCTAACTCAAGAAGCAGACCCCTGTATTCTTGTATTTTTAAATTGGAGTTACACCCTTCATATCAAGTGCTGCCACAATAATTCACACAATATTTCCAGGATAAAGCCAGCCTTTTAATTAAGGGATGTGGCACTTGTAAAGGCACAGTTAAGCCAAAACTTAAAGCCAACTCTTGTGTGCACTGTTTACCAGCAATAAAAAATACAGAGCAATTGCTTTAAGTAGCATACCTTTGCCTTCCCTTTAGGGACATAGTAGATTCCAGAAGCCCGAAGAAGGAAGTAACGTTTTTTCCAAGATTTCTTACCATCCTCTTTCAGCCACAAAACTCCCTCAATCTCTGGCACAGTTACAGAACTTCCACAGAAGCATTCCTGCCAATAAACACAGGGGTTTGGGAAACAGAGAGAACAGAGAGCATGAAGTGGTTTGTTTTGAATGACTGAAATTCTTTTATCCATGGAATGCACTCATAGCAGGGACAGCTCTTTTTTCACATGAGATATGAACTGCAGAATAATCACAGATGCAATATGGTAATTCAGACAAACATGATAGGACGTCTGAGCATTTGTTCAGTCCAACAAAGACAAAAAAAACATTAGCAGCTACTAATGATTTTCTAACCATTGCTTCTCAGTAATAGGTCCCCCAATGGCTTTCCTGACTTTCAGGTCACAAGGTCACCTTATATAGCCTCATATGTCTAAGCATACACAAAACCTAACTGTGCATCCATCAGACACAGCTGCAATTCATTCCAGGGGTACTTTGCTGCTACTAACTGCCCACAACACTACAACTTCTGCTAAGGTTCTGTTTATAAATCACTAACGGAGAAAACACAAATGCTTTAAATACACTCCAGATTAATATGCAGCACAGAGATTTCTGAAGACAGAAAGAATTAAGCAGAATTACAACTCTCTGCATGTTGTGGCTTTAAACAATTTTTTCATCCAGAGTATACATACAAACACTTATTAAAACCCATATTAACAATATATTAATAATATGCATATGCTGCTTGTAACTTAAACTGTATTAAGTTTAAACCAAAATTCAATACTCCAAATAGTTACTTCTGGGTAACTATGTAAATCATAATCATTATTCTGGAAATCAAGTGGAACCTATGGTACTTCAGCCATGTCCCAAAAATATTTTGTTTACAGCTTATGAAGGCTGTATTTACTATTTGCTTTATTTTCTCCACACTTTTATGCCCTTAGTTCTGTAAACTGCTTAATGTGTTTGATAATAATTAGGTGTCCGTCATGCATTTCCTAAAATCCAATATTTGTTTTTATTTTAAAGAGCAATGGAAAAAAATTTTTACTACTTTGCTTATTACCAAAATTTAAAATTTTAACTTAGACCAACCACCAAACCCGTGCTCTAGAATTCTGTAGAAATAAAAATTGAAAAGTGCTAGTAAAAATATCTCTACCACCACAGGTCAGAAACCCACATGACGGTTCTGCAAATTTCAACTTGAAATTAATGGTTTTAGCCATGGCTACAGGCAACCTCAATTTGATTATCACTGTGTATGGTATTTTAGATATTAAACTAAATACAGGAGCTTTTTTTAACTGATCAGATCTGAAACAGGGTAACATTAAAACAGCCATTTATCTCAAATACAATACACTCCATTCGCAGTCTTCCAGAACTACATTCAGCTCTGTCCATCAATTTCAATCACCACAACCTTTTGCAGTTTGTCTTCAAGCTCCAAAATGACCACTATGTCCTTCTTGGTTTGACATTCTTACCTCTAGCAGCACTTCTTTATTTCTGTCTGCCATCTCAGAGGTTTCTTTCTTCCCCAGAAGATAGTTCTGTAACAAAAGAAAGTTTATATTTCTATAGGCATTCTGAAATCAAGCCAAATGGCATTTCTTGTGTACTTTCCTGTAGCAGTAAGAAAACCGCACAGCTTTAAACTAAGAACAATGCATGAACGGAACAAAACTTCGTAGACTAACTGAAACAGACTGCTAAATAATACATTGAACAAACTTAAAATCAACTTTACCATAAATATCAATCAGTCCATACTCTTACCTAACAGACTCATAACAACATCATCCTGACTTTTCACAAATCAAACAGCTCTGTTACAATGCATCCAGAAATAAAAATACTATGAACTTGTAAATACTACAATAAAAATATAAAACCCCTGGAGATCTGCTACATACTGTCATTATTTCTGTGTTCAAAGAAGCACACACAGAAGCAATGTACTTCTTCCCACATTGTTCTGAGTTTTGCTGAATAGAAATGTTTATTTTCACAATGAATTACTAAATAAAATACTCGTCGACTTCTTAAAAGGAATCTAATTACACACAGGCACCGTAACTTATTTAATAAGTTTTGTACTCTTATCCAGTTTGGAAGAGACTGGGACCATGAAAAACATCATCTTCCTAACCCCTAGCTCTAATATTGGAAAAATCCCAAATATTCACAAAGTTTAGCCAGTTCAGTATTTTAAACCAAGGAGAAATATTTGGTTTATGCTGGTACCTCACTCCTGT
>VYZQ01065851.1:93886-109496 GCA_013400655.1 Mystacornis crossleyi
ATACGTACTAATAGTAAACCTATAATCTACAAGCTTTTAAAAAGAATGTAGAGTTTTGGTGCTTCAGTGCAAAGCACTTGCTAAGACCTGGTTTTCAGATTTTGCTTAAAAATAAATAAAGTCAAGTAAATGGATATTGTCCCATAGGACAAGCATGCGAAACTGATACCCAGTTTAAATCCAATAAATTAGCATATAGATGCCATACAGATTTGAAAATAATCCATATGCTCAAAAGGGAATACATTAGGTAAGAGTTAAGACAGAGATCAAGTGATATTACATCCAGTTCTTTTCAATTCAGATTCTTCAAAGAGCCACCTTCTGCTTTTCTGTTTCTTTTCCTTCACTCCCTTACAATACTGAACTGCTGCCAGATCCCAAGCCTGTATCTACCATTTGAGAGCACAGAGGGCCATTTGACAGGCAGAGGCCTTCGGTTTCTTAGCCAGGGAGCAGGAAACAGCTGAATACAGGCGGGTCCCAGCTTCCACAGGAAGGGACACACGCTCTTCTCTTCACTGGCCGTTTGACCATGGAGTAGCTATTCTCTTAAGAGTTCGTATTCCCCTTCTTGCCAGCAATGTAAGAACGCACAGTGGAGAGACATTACTATTAGCGAGATCTGTCAACGCCTTTCTTGCATATTTACATAATTGAGCAGCACTAAGTATGGGTGTAAATCCCTGGAAACTGCTTGCCTTCATGTGCATTAAAACTACTCACAAACACATTAGCAAACAGATTGCTTCAGCTCTTGGTTGTCTCTTAGGGATTGACTTTGTGCCAACAACATTGTGGATGTACACAGTGCTGAAGTTATGTAAAGGTGCCTGGCATTTTAGCACATACACAAGTACCAAAATGAAAGTATGGAAATGAATGCTACCAAGAAAGTAAGAAACAGCAATCAGCCACGCATGCATTCGGCACGAATCTCAGGCTTACCTGTGGATTTTTGAAAAGTGCATATTTTTCTATACGTTCCACGAACATTAGTTTGTTTTGACTATCTCTTGTCCAGTTCAGGAGATTTTCAACTAAATTTTCATGATCCTCAAAGATCCTTTCTGCAGCAATAACAAGAGAGCAAATACATTGGAATCTGTCACACTTTTTTGTGATAGAAACTAACCTGTAGTCATATCTAAGAGACAAGGCATATATGCAGAGAAAATAGAGTTCAAGATCTACTACAGTAGGGGAAGAAGTTTCTGCTAAGAGACTAAAAGAACTTAGTCCACTTCCAGACATGCCTGGTTTAATTTTATACATACAGTCACTCAACATGGACTTCCATATCTTCAAGCTCATAGTTACACCAACACATAAAGTGTTTTTATTTTTTTATCTGAGAAGGCCTANTACAAGCTTTTAAAAAGAATGTAGAGTTTTGGTGCTTCAGTGCAAAGCACTTGCTAAGACCTGGTTTTCAGATTTTGCTTAAAAATAAATAAAGTCAAGTAAATGGATATTGTCCCATAGGACAAGCATGCGAAACTGATACCCAGTTTAAATNTTTATCTGAGAAGGCCTACCATCCCACAGGAACACTGCAGACTCAAATGATAAAACTTCAAATTTTATGAGCACAAATAAGGTTATTACATTTATGTGTCTTCCGGCCTACACAAATCCCAGAGGAATGCACTGGGTAGCTTTTTTGGCACAAAACTTGTTTCTACATCCCCAATGACTATCACACTCATAAAGTATCAAAAAAGTAATGGGCAATGATCAGAAGGAAAACAAAATGCTTCTGAAATGCAAAATACTTATGGCTAGTAGGGGTATTGCAAACAAGTCTGAAAACTGACACTGTCTACTTCCTAAGATCTCTCTTGCTCAATAAATGATGTATCAGCAATGGCTTCTGAGAACTTTGGTTCTCAGTCAAAGCTCAGTCAGAATTTTGGTTCTCAAAGCTCGGAGCTTTGACTCTCCACTGAAACAGTTACCACTAGTGCACTAGTACTAGCACTTCAGAATACTGAAAATAGACGAAAGAGAATAGAGTAAGGAAAAGGGGGAAAATTTACTGAAATGGTAGAAAATAGCTGAAAATCCTCATTCTAAAAGAAATAAGAAGAAATCTTTGGGAAACCACTAGACCAACTTTCTCATCCTTTTAAACACACTGAAGTAGAATCTAGCTGTTTACCGTTTATTCCTTCTTCATATAGGCCACACAGTGGCATTTCAGGAAATTAATTTTTTCAGAATCCTCTGGGACCTGCTTGACCTTTCAATTGCACCTGAAAGTAGAACATGATTTTCTCCCACAAAATCAATTCCCCCACATTCTCACAGAGGGTATATATGGCTGATCACATCCCAACCTAGAAGCTCTTGCTAATCAAGACTCAGATGACAGAAGACATCTCAACATTTTAGTGTGAACACAACAAAATGTCATCTGCAGGGAGTGTCACATGGCAACACATTACTGAGGTCTCAGTGAGTTCTTTCTAAGAAGCTTCTGAGTTATACTTCATAACTTCCATGAAGCTCTATGAACAACACAGCAGTAACGTCTTCCAATAAAGTAAAAAAGTCATTATTACCTAACAGAAGAACAAAAAAGCTTCAGATGTCTGTGATTCAAAAGTTTACATCTCACTGCAGCTTCATTAGTGAAACTGGATAGCTTTCAAAACATATCAACTCTCATTACAAGAACAGAGTTTATTACAATTTTAAGTTTTTGAGCCTAGTAAGATATTATTTTTCATGTCATAGGTAGAAGATTCAAAGAATATCCTGTCAGCCCACAACCACCGTTTGGCGTGCTACACTACCTAAAATAGACAAGGTTTCAACAAAAGAGAGAAGAAACATTAATTTTCATTGTAATTTGAAATCAAGGTATTTGGCTTCAGTTCTAGGTTTTTCTTTAATCAAAGTCAATAGATAAGATGCACCTTACTCATTCCCCTTATTATCCATTAAGACGCTATACCCTTTGGCTAAATAAACAATATGGTATGTGCAATGCAGTGCAAAGGAGCTTTAACTGCTTTTAGAGGAATACTGCTAATTGCATTAAAATATTTAACAGGAAAAAAACGTAGATAGCTTTATACAATAGGAGTTATTAGGATCAGTTCAAAATACTATTTACAAAGAGGAAGAAGCACAATATGCTTTTTATCCCTTCTTTCTTCTGTGAAGAACACATCAAAACCAAGAGGCTCAGTGACCACACATTAATAAGATTTCTATATTACACCACAGAATTTAGCCATGCTTTTAACATAAAAGAAGAAATCATTTTCAGATCATTCTGTAACAAGGTCAGTCATGAGTTTTATTACATGAATTAGCATTTACTACATTAACGAATGGGATGATGAACATTATAAAGACAAGTATTTAAATCACTCTGAGATACTGACTACTGCTGCATCAATGAATAAGAATTAGAAATTCTTATAATTATTACTTACCCATTTGCAATTCAGAGATGGTTTCCACCAATGACCAGTCTAAACTGTAGCCACAATGTGATTTGTCCATCAGATTGTCTAATACTTGTCTCACTGTTTGCCTCTCATCCACCATCATGGTTTTTGAGCTGTCATCAGACATATGGACTCTGATGACCAGCTGTTAAGCAGAAAATTAAGAAAACAAAAAAAAGGATTAATCTACCATATTCCAAATAAAAATAAGGTTTTAAAGATCTTGTTTATTCTTCTAAGGTTTTCTTACAGTAGCATAAAATTCAATCAAAACACTGCCTCAAAATGTAAAAGTCATAAATGACGGCTAGATATTTGTATCACAGACACTTAACAAGATACTATTCTCCTTCAGCATAAGAAAGTAAATATAAAGGTCTTTCGAACACAACGACAAAGTCCTTCAGTTGTGTGCTAAGGAGGAAAAAAATCCTTCCTGCCAAAGTGTCCTGTTCTGATTAATAAAGTGACTTTCAGACAATTTTTCTCAAATATCTAGGTGGAACAAACATAGGTACAGAGCTCTGCACAAGCTTAGAAAGAATCAGAATTTTTCAGATGTGCAATTTAAGCTTTCTGCCTGCTTCCTACAGTATTTTCTAAAAATGATCATTATGTAAACAATATAGCAATACTAAATCTTATTTTTCTGGGGAATATGAAGCAGTAGTGTGACAAAATCTGCTTTTAAAACACAATGGCTTTTCATAGGCATTTTAAAGAGGTCACGGTCCAGAAACAAAAATCTAGCCCTTTTTTTAAACCAATCAAAAGACTTAACACAACAGATTCTTTTTGCCAATCATTATTATTTCCATTTTTACACCTGGTTCAGCTGGAAAAAATAAAACCTACTAGTCGCAATACACTGGTTGGTTTGTTAATTCCCATCATCCAGCCAGGATAGTTTTTCAGCTTTTGATCTACAAACAATTAATGCAAAAGGCATTTTAAGCTACTGAAAAACTCCAGTCATAAAATAAAAATACTCAGTTTTAAGGGCACTCTATATTCTTTGAGAGTACATCAAGTAATGGCAGTAGACTTTCACCATTTGGTAATCTCTGTCTTTAGTCTGGAATTCTTGTCTTCCATTTATCACTGGCAAATCCTACTATGCATAATGGGAAAAGGTTTGTGGAGAAAACAGGCACAAATTTTAAACATGTGACTGCAGAACATATAAGAACAATAGCAGGAGGCTGGACTTTCATTTCAGTTCTGGGTGGAAGTGGGTAAAATCTTTCCAGTGAGCACTAGCTGCAAAACAAGCTATTCCTTAGGAAAACCATAATGCTATTCCATATCCTAGGATTTTCCTGATTAGGTCCAGTCTAGGTGGGAAAGCACATTACCACTCAAGATTAGAACACTACAGTGTTCCTATTTTATAAAGGGCAACTTAAGGGTAATAGACACAAATAAGAAGAAGTTCGCCCGCATTTTCCAGATGAAAAAAAAATAAAATAAGGATCTTATAAATTGGCATAACTAACTTACCTTTTTCACTTGTGCTTCTTTAATCTTCTCTAATGCAACCCTAATCTTCTCAGCTTTCAGTTTAGCAGCCTGTTCCTCCTAGGGGACACAACACACAATTCCAGTTAACAGAAACTTCAGTCAGATTTAAGTGGGTTAAAGTGTGAGGCTACCATGCTTTGAAACATGATCTGAAATGCTGATTTGCTCACCTATAAATCTCCAACTATTTCTTAGTGATGATGAAAACTATTACTTTTTAAGACAAAAAGCGTTCCTATCTAGTATTTAGAAATACAACTTCCATTATTTCCAAAGGAACATACTGGAGGTATATATTATGTATAGACATTTGGCATTCTCTGTTCTCCTGTACTGTAAAAAGCCTCATGCTACCAAATATTTTACTTATTATATATTTACCGTCATAGGTTGGGACAGTACATATTCAACAAGAGTGTACAATGGAGTACACCCAGTAGATGTTTGGTTGATCAACGTAAAACAAATAGTGTGCCAAGAAGTATCCAAATTTAACAGCTCACAGAAAGTATGGAAAAGCATCCTATAACTAGGATTCCACACTACATGCATTAGTTTGAAAGATTTTGAACTATTAAATCCATTTGCAGTAAGAGGCTTGAACACTCCCTTTATCTTTACTAAATCCAAGCTGTATTTCTCCTTGCTTTAAGTATTTTAAGACACAAGGCAAACAAGCATCCTTTTGCTCTAAGTAATCTCTTTTTATTACAGTTGGAAATGCATTAAAAATTCAGGTAACTTAAATCTATCTGCTGACACTAAAGAAAACTGTATATTGTTAAGACTAGCAATACAGATTTTTAAATTCTGGAGATAATAGATACTTCTGTTGAAATTGCATTTGAGACATGCAGCTAAAAAGGCAACCACTATTTTGACAACCACATATGCAGTTTTCAAACTTTCAAAATCTTAAACTGTGGATCTTCATTGTGATTAGTATCTAAAAACATCATAATTATTTTAAAATCTCTAGCACAAACAAGTATATTAAAACCCACACAAATCCCTTCCAAAATATTCAGTACCCTTAAAAAAGAGTAATTAATATTTTTCCCAGAGCCAAAGTATCACGTCTCATCCCAACATTCAGCATGCCACAAACATTTAGTTCTCTATTGCTTTCTTCTATGAATGTCATTGATCGTTTCTTTACCATGTGTTTAGATGGTTGCTTTTCTTGAAAAAGTCAAGATTCAGCTATTCTGAAATCCACAGAGTTTAAGGTCTTGACTCCTCAATAAGTTACGAATATTTATACCAACTGCTATTACATTCCCATGTTATTTACTGCACCCTTAGTTGCTTTTGGTTCTTCCCATCTGTGACCATCCTGTGCACTAGAAAAAACATCAGCTGGGCAGGACAGTACGCTGCCTTGTGAGAAACGTAATTCTTTTCAATAAAATGAACCAGTAAGTTGACACGAGCAGAAATAATGTGAGCCTGAAACCTTATCTGGGAACTGAATTACCCAGGAATACAGCTTTTATTAGTCTACAAGAAACAATGGCTTTTAATTCACAATAGCAATGGTGTCCCAGAGCTTAGAAAGGTTAAATCAGATTAGCATTCTATGAAAAACAAATCATGCCATGATACCAAGAATAATTTATTCTTCCTGTTCCTTAACATGAACCATTTCAATGTGTAGAAATAAATTATTACTAAAAAATGAGGCTTCACAGCACCAAGCCTGACAGAGCTCAAGAAGCGTTTGGAGAACGCTGTCAGGCACGTGGTGTGACTCTTGGGGATGTCCTGTGCAGGGCCAGCAGTTGCATTCAATGATCCTTGTGGGTCCCTTCCAACTGAGCTTATTAAGTGATTCTGTGAAAGGCCTGTAAGTCTCTAGAAGTGATGCTATGCACCTGTTCATCATGAAATCAGCAAAAGTAAGAGACACAGTTTATCATATATTTGGAGGAACTTAATTCATAGTTTAAAAAAGCTGCTCATTAACCCAAGCAAAAACCTTTACTGCTGTACAAAAGTTGTCAGCACGTTTGGGTTTGCTCTTCATTCAAGTCAAGCAGCACAATTTTCCAGCCCATTTCACTGTACACCTGTGCAAAGCACCAGGAGCACCTGCCTACCACAGCGCACAGGCAGCAACACCAGGGCAAGCAACAAGCTTGTGGCCTCTCATACACCTGTGCCAACACAGCTAAATTAGCTTTGGTGACCTCAAAGTTTATAATCCATCATTCCCTAAAATGCTTTTAAAAATAAATAAATATGTAGATGAAAAAAGATTTTAAGGATTTACTATTTTAATGTGTATCAATTACTTTTCATTTCCTACTCAATTTAATGTGGGTCCAGAGATTAGGATTCCTTATACCTTATTGGAGTTTAACAAAATCAGTTTAAATTAAAAAAACCCAAACCAAACAGATTTATAATTTTCAAAATAAGAACCGGTTTCAACCGGTAACAAGTTATAAAAAGAGGTCAGAATCTACTAACTGGAAAACACTGCGAGGAAAAGAAAACAATTCCAAATTTCTGAAAGCATATAGCAGTCAAAGATTTTAAGCTATTCTGAGCAGTAACAAACTAAGCTCAGGCCACTGCTGCATCACTGCTGATGTGGCAAACGATGTTTCACGGGAGAAGGAGGAAGAACTATGTATTTTGGTTCCTTAATAAAGTAATTTAATAACTCACCAAAACTCACAACCATTTATTCTGTATCTCTCCTAATGTCCCAAGAAAACAGTCCCCTGCCCATCAAAGCCACCCGAGAAGAGCACTTATACACAAACACAGGCTCTCTCCTCCCCTGTACATGAAAGCACCACTGCTTCTATCCAGGAGGAAGCACGTGCAGTCCATCAGCTTGTACTACCAAGCTAACAGCCCTTGGCACTGCATAGGGAGACAGGTGACAGCTGGCAGAAATACCTGACCGCAACTGTAAACTGTTCAACGCCACCAGTTACCAAGGCCACCACATCCAGTCCCACCACATTTAACTTTTAATTCCCCTTTGCTAGCAAGTACTGGCAACAGTGCTGGAGTTGCTGAAGGGTTGTAAGTATGCAGGCGAACAGCAGGGCTGCTGTGCTGTCACGGCTTCACAGGCGCTAGGGTGTCAGTCCCTGCCGCGGCCATACACCCGCCTCCCCTGCACAGCAGTGCTGCTCAAAGAGCCCTAACAGTGCTGCGGGGCTCGCTCACACACAGCTCGCTCACACCGGCTCGGGGGAGAACTGACACCGCCGAACACGCAGCAGAACCCACTCCCTGGTTAGATTGTCTTTACAGTCACAGGCAAGCCGTGGAAACACACCAAGGACACACATACACACACATAGACACACAGACTTTATAAAAACACAAAACATAATGGAGAGTCATTTCCACCTCCGGCAGGAAAAGGATATTCTCTTACAGCAGCGATACGCCCCACTGTCAAATTGCAACAAATTCCTCACTTAACAGGACTGTTCTGGGACTACTGTTCCGCTTGCTTTTTAAACCTTTGAGCTGAGATTACTTTGGTTATGGAAAACATTGCACCTGATTTAAAGAATACTTGGCAACATACTTATGCGTAGAACCTGTAAATCCAAAATATTCAAAGATATTGTGAACCAAAATGGAAAATCTCTTCAGTGTAATGGTCTTAAATTAATGACCTCCTTTTCATTTATATACCAGAACTATATTTTGAATAATTTTAGCCTACAGTGAAATAACAGAAAGAGTAACACAAAAAATATAAAGTTAAGATTTCCGTAATACAATGACAAACGCTGTTTCCTCCCCCAGTTTCCAATTAAATATGCAGTTACAAGATACTATGGCTTGGTGTTCTAGCATTAAAGATGCAAGATGCATGCAATGACAGAGCTGACCTTGCTCAGATGATTTTGTGCCTTGCCTTTCTAGGTTGGGGTTTTATTTTTTCTTTCATTTTACATTCTTTAAGTGTTATTAACTAATCTCTTTTACAGACATCACAAATAGAATGGAAAAAAAAGGCAGGGAGGCATCACTTAAGAAAGGTACTTAGAAAAGCCAGTGATTAAATGGTAAGAGGTAAGTAAAGTCCACATTTTATTTAAGTTAGCAAGGTAGATACGGAAACAACAAAATGCATAAAATAAGAAATTTCATCTTTGTTAAGTATTGGCTTTTTTACTCGGAATTTTTTCTTTGAATGCATATTGTAACTAAATACACAAGTAGCACTGACTTCTGAAGGACTAAAAGCAGGTATCCACTGTTTATTTTCCCAGCTACAGTCCCGCCTTGGGTAGAAAGGCAATCACCTGTCTTGAAAGGACTGTCCTTCTTGCAGAGCTTGTACTGAAACAGAGGTTCCTGCTACCAGAGAACACCATATTAACATCTCCATTTGTACCTAATTACCCAAAACTGCAAAATATCTTTATTAGCCTCATGTTTAATGTATATCAGTCTGAATATTAACCACATTAATGAAGTTTTTCTTTGATTGCTTTCATTTATTATTAAAAAGAACACTAGAACAAGAGTGTATGTGATCAGCACTAAAACCAAATGTGTGAATATTAAGAGCAGTTCTTCTGTATTTCTTGATAAACTCATTAGGACAAGCAGAATATTCCTACCCTAAAAATGTGCTGCAATCATGGCACAGTCCATTTATAAACAGTGAGCTTGTGTTTACAGTAGTAGTTCACGGCCATTCTCAAAACATATATTTATTGCATTCCTTCTCATAATAACTCTAAATAACCTCTATCTGGGTAAAGCAGAAAGGGAAGCAAGACCTGAGTATCCAAAATATCACTAAATGTGTGTGTGCATTCCCCCTGGGGAGGGGTTCATCCTCCCCAGGGTAGATTCACCATACATTTCCTCCTTCTTTCTTCCCAGTTTAGTACAGACTTTTCTATACCTCTGGAATATTCCTGACATAGTCACAATATTGCATTATGCTACTAAATATGGAAATGGCTGTGAAGTGGTAGTACTGTTTTAGGGGTTGTGTCTGAGAACTATTCACCTGAAAAGGTCTCTGATATTACAATGACACTACACAGGGGTAGTGCCATATTTTTCCTTTGTTCTACTTCTTTGTTCGCCATTCACACACTTTTTGCTATTAGAAGCCCAACTCAAACACAGAAGATGGCTTCTGAATGGAAATTGGAAAGCAGTATTACATTTTAAATGTATCTCCAAGTCACACTGGCCCTTGTCACAATTTCCCACAGAAGGGATCTTCTTCCCCATAGCCCATAAGGGTAAAGAAGGCCTCATACCACTAAGGCAGAGGCTGAAAAGTACTGCATCTGGTACTGACTTCTCAGGTGCACCACTCGTTAATGCCTCCAAGTAGACTTGTGCCCCTCTGAAGTTATTCTTCAAGGTATGGCAGAACAGACAGAACCTTAATCAGCAGAGACATGCATTCTGCCTTCTGCCTGAAAGACTACTCAGACTAGATTTGACAAAGCTGGTAGTGATGAAATTAAAAATCCAACGGAATTTCACTGGCTCTTTATGCCTAGAAGCAACCATCTGCACTCCATTATCATCCCACTTGCCTCCGAACAGGACCTGCCTAGTAACGGCTCTAGGCCAGGCTTCTCACTAGGGCAAACAGTTATACAAGAAAAAGTACTGGGATCTGGGACCAAGAGAAGAACAGCAAGGGGGAGAGGAAGAAACCCAAACAAACCAGGTGGAAGAACGGGACTTTGAAATCACAGTAAGGAAGTCTGAGAGTGGAAAGACCACTACAGTGTAACAGAGGAGACACTACAACTAACTGGCAAGGAGTTTTAGTTACACAAAAAGCTCTGATATGCGGAACAAGGCAGAAAGATTTCAAAACACTGGCTGATTATCTAACAATGCAACGACAACAGATAATTATAAATAATAAACAAATTATGTTTTTATTATAATGACAAAGTATATAATATCATTACCATAATAAAAAGGACAAAAGGTGACATTAAAATTACATAGGCCATCACAATCTCCTCAGAAAGTGTCTGTAGGAGGCTGGAGTTTTTAGATCGTCCTTACAGTCTTTGCAGATTAGAAATCAGTTGCTGTATTTTTAGACTGCATTAAAAAAAAACAAACTCAGATGCTTCGTTCAAGAGTGAACACATCTGAATCAGAGTGGCCTAAGATGCATGAAGCCAACATCATAACTGATTTAATCAAAAGTCTGATGGAATTACAGTGTGCAGGAACCAAAATCTACAAAGCAAGGGAATCAACATTCCTAAGAAGAATTTTTGTCTTTCAGGTCAACAAGAAAAGAATGATGTATCTGCTGCTTAGGAAGAAAAGGTATAACATAGTTCCTTTACCTCCAGATGCTGGCATACTATCTGAATCATTACATCATTAAATCACTATCACCTGTCTTCCTGAATGTAGTTTCAGCTTCACATGCACCAGAACAGTAGAAGAAATGCTCACTTCAAAATCCAGCATGTTACATTTCTATTTTCATGGCCAAAACTGAGATGTATTTGAGCCCTGAATACTCTCTCAAAATTATTTGCATGTGCTCTAATTTCACAGCTTAGTTTTCAATATTCCTTATAGGGAAACAAGTTTGCAGATTTGACAATAAAGTTACATTGCTTTTTTTTTCAATATTCAATAACTTACTTTACAGATATGCTTTCACTTCTTTCTGTTTTCAAACGAAAGTCTGAATGCTGTGTGAACAATAACACCTGGAATTATATCTAAAATGAAGAGATCACCAAAATGAATACATCATTTTCTGTGCTGAGATCTGCCCTATGCTGTGACAGGAACTGTGTGTGTACATGGTTGTGATGCACAAGGAATCTAGTCCACGGCTAGAATTTTTACAATTAGTTATACTACCAGAGGACAAAAATGGTTCTACTCTCAATCTAAGCAGAGAAGGGGAAGAAACAGAAACAGTTAAAGACAGTAAGAAATAGTTAACACACCAGGGACATCAGCACAGACCTGCAACACGATCCTATAGTCAACTGATCTAACACCTTGCTACAAGGAAATGTCCCATTTCTTGGGACTGCTTCACTCATACAGAGGCTTATCCAATGTTACAGCAAGCTGAAGAGATCTAAGCAGCAAAGTGGACTTCCATTTCATCATTTGGCTGAAGACGTTTCTGCTTGCTGGGGGTCAGAAGAGAACCAGTAAGTTCCACACCAGGCCTGTATGGTCAGTAGTCAGCAGGGGAAGGCACAGCTTTGTACTGAAACGGTCACAAGCTGACCAAACATTATCCTCAGAAAATCAGAAGGCTCACCAAAACCACCTGAATCAAAGAGCTATGAAGCTTAATTAGCTAACACAAAGATTTATAAATACAAACATTTAACTTTGGAGTGTATTAGAATGCCTGATATGAGCTACTCCATGGTCATATGACACAAAGGGATCATTTAATGCACTTTTTAAAATTAAGTTCCCGTATGGTAACTAACACTCATCCCGCACATAAACAACCAGAAGGGAGGATCTGAAGACACATGGAGATGAAAGAAAATTGTGGTTTCTGTTTGTGCCACAGCTGTTGTTAATCTATTTGCAATCAAGCCAATTGCTGTTTTGGTGGCTGTTTGCTTTGCTGGGTGGTGCAGGGATGCCCAGAGCTATTGGGGGTGGGTCAAGGCAGAGGTACGGACTTATATTTTAAGCAAAACAATCACAAGAGCAGAAGATCACTCGCTTTTTTTGTACTCCTCTGGAAGACAGCCTGAAAATTTGTTGTCAAGATATGTGCTGAGCATTTTGAGAAGAATATTAAGGTATTTAAGGAAAAGCAGTAAACTGCTTCTAAACTTTTATTGCTAAATACAGACTACTTATGCCCAGTGAACATCATCCTTATTGTTTTGAAGTTGCCAAGTTGCATTTTGTTACTTCAGGCTTGCCTGAGGTCTGTGGACTAGAATGTCTGTGAATTAAAAAATAACCACAGAAATGGTTTTGCAGTATTAGCATCAGAGACACCTGACACCTCAGCTACCGAATGTTCAAAGCTCTGAGCTATACGAATCTGTTTGGCCTTCACCCAGTGTGTATTTTCATCAAAGAGATTTATAGCTTGCGCCATCCCTTGTACTCTAGTTTCAAAAGGAAATACATACAGAAGAAATAATTCTTAGCAAATTGAATGACAATTTGGGATCTCTTAGTACATTACTGACCTCTTTCCTGTAAAGAAAATAAATTTATAATCAAGATTTGTACATATCTGGTTCATTAGACCGCTGTCTTACTAGGATATTCTCCCCACATTACATTCAATCAACATTCAAGATGTTATAAAAAAATATCCCATTACTTACTAGTTTGTCTTCGATACAGCAAGAGAACTTATTTTATTTAAGGCTACTAATGCCCTTTAAAACCACTGAACAATCCCACATATTTTTCACAGGATCTTTTTTTTTTTTTAAAACTAGTGAATGGCAGTAGGAACAAAAGAACTAGCTCAGTACATTTCCTTTTCAACTAAGGCATTTTACCTGCTAATGTGGCTATTAAGTATTTGTCAAGAACTTGAACACTTTGACAAATCTGCAGAAACAAACAATACAATTCAGCCTTTAAAAGCACCTTGGATAAACAGGAAAATCATGTAAGTAAACGCCGAAGTTCCTGGAAAGAGCAGGGGTGGAAAAGCACAGCACACACCAAAAGCATTCTTTCTACATAGAAATAGTCACATACAGTAGAAAGAAGCATCATCACCTTGGTCAGCAAATGAGAAGGCTTTCCTGCAATGTTTCTCAGAAGAAGGGAGGTTTCCCTGTCCAAATAGGAGTGCTTGTGCAGAAAGAAAGAGAAAGAACATAAGTCAAAGGAAGTCAGTATAGTAATTTTATGGTGTCTTGATTACAGAAGATAAAGCAGAGTTTAAAAGAAAAAAACCTTACATCATCACCTTTTTCCCCTCCCACAAAAACATGAACATTCCCAAATACTACGAGCCTGATACACTGATGTAAAAGCAGTTTTGCTAATACAAGACACTGTTTTAATCTTCTCCTGTATAACATGTCACACAATAGAATTAAGAAAACTTTTGCTTACCTGCCACTGGTTTCTTTTCTGCAAGAGAAAATTTATTTGTAAAGACATTTAGAACTATAAAAGTAACAAAGTACGCACTTAAAATCCTGTCCAGTCTTCTAAAACGAAACATTCTACTTATAAAGCCACTGTAAACTGGTCATCCAGGAGACATACTGGTTTTATGCTTTCTACACTGATACGTGTAGAAGATAAATTAGCAGAAAGTATATTTTCATCTGTTTTCAAAATGGGAAGCAAAATCTGTAGAGGGGAAGCAACCAGTAGAGAAAGACAGATATCAGTAAATGACAGATCCCAGAGTGATTATCTTCTCCAGCCCCTGCTACAGGCAACAAAACCATCATCATGCAGCCATTTTCAGAACCACACAGTCAAGTCTGCTAAGAAAATTAGACTAGTACTGTGGCACTTCACAAGAGCATTTAAACAACTTAAAAGAGTATGAAGTACATCTCCTGTGCACCACCACTGTACTGCAAGTTTTGTCCCACGTGGCTGCAATTGTCTCAGCCTTATTTGTTTCAGTGCTATACAGAACAAGGCATGACAGCTATACATGCCTACTATACTTCTGTTTAGTAATCAGCAATACAGAATCCCACCTCTTCTTCAGTGCCACAATAAGGTATAGTCTGAAAAAAAATGAAGAGCCCATGTCCACAACTTCATGCAAGGCAGAATCAAATAGTTTGGTGAATACAGTTCCTGCAGGGAGAGTTTACTTGATGTGACTCCCACATACTGGGATGAGCAATTAAGGATCTCAGGAAGGCTTTAAGAGTTACACCTCAGGAAAGACTCCACATAGCATCTGAAGTTAAACCCAGTCTCCAGCTAAGCTCCACCTGGGTGTTTAGCCACCAATACAAACACAGGTTTTTACAGAGTAAATGAAGATTTTTCTGCTCGCGTATTAATTACTGTCTGTATTTACATCATATGTTTTAGAAGCACAGCAGTGCTGCCTAGCTCAAGCCACACTGCTGAGGGTTTGTAAAACCTGGTATAATTATTTACAGTTGTACTGAATTGTATCCTTTCTTACACAGAGGCTCTTAACTTCCCACAGAGTCAGTTTTAGCATGGTCTCATTACAACAAACTGCTACGTAACTTGCAGAATAAAATGGTTGGCTCAATCCAAACCCCAAAAGTATACATAAAAATACAGTGACAAGTTCAAGGAAATTCCTTCAGGAATTTCTTCATAGAGTTCTGGTCAGTCATCACAGCCTCCAATTAACATGGATCACTTTCTTGGTGAATGGAGCACTGCAGTAGAAGGAACATGACAATGTACACTTGCATGTACACTTGCAATGTACACTCTTCCTTAGAATTGAGTCACTGTCTGTCTTAGCCTATTAGTCAACAATAGTGTCAGGATAAAAAGAGGATATTAAATCTCTCCTTAAAGGAAATACTATTTGCTGGAGAATATTTCTCCTACAGGGAAGGCCAAGGTAGGCCAATTAACTTTCTTCCCATCTTGGTCATCTTGGCTGCTGCTATCTTGCATTTAATTACATTTTCTCTGATAAGGAGCTTCTATCCAAAAAT
>VYZQ01065851.1:124190-138828 GCA_013400655.1 Mystacornis crossleyi
GCAGACTTCCAACAAAGTTTGGTAACACCATAAGGCAAGACTTCTGATTTCTCAACTCAGCTCTTGTGGGTAGTTCCAAAAGTGTGCTGCCTAGATTTATTTGCTCATTCATCTATGGTCTTTTATCTCTTGCAGATGAGCATGGTAAGAGAAAGAACCTCTGAGCAACCATTTTCTTGGCTTGTCTGTATTAATGATACATTTTTTCCTCAAGAAATCCTTTCATAAACACAAGTATTTTTCTGAAGTGCTCTGGAACAGGCATAAAGCAAAGAGACTCATTTTAAAATGTGCTTTTTTACCCAGCATTTGGGACAGCAGAGCGAGTCGTACAGTTCCTTGTCCATAGAAGACTCCAACCTCAAAGAACAACCACAAAGAACAGTATATTTAGGTAGAGACAATGCCTTTGGTGTTCACACTTACAGTAACGAAGTACACCCTAACTGTAATTTTTCAGTGGAAACCAGCCTTGCCAGGCAGCAGTGTCAAACAAGACACATATTATACTGTCCATTTTCCTGTTCCTTCCAGGGAGAGAACTTTTTATTCATCAGTGTGAGGCAAAGCTGACAGAAGAGAAACCATTCTTAGATGTTTTATGATTTCTGTTACACTTCAATTAGTTACCTCCTATGTGGAAAAGTTACAGGGTAAGTTTTAAGTCCACAGCTATAAAATAAGTAACAATGCACAGATAATTTAAATTGTTTCCCTTTCATGTATTTTAAANTGCATACGTTAACTGCATTTTCATACAATGCAACATTTAGCAATCCCACATAAAACATGACCCTCAATTATTTTAAACGGGTACCAAAGCTTCTGTGTTATACCACTCTATAGGCAAATGAAATGCTAGCATTTCCATGTAAGAACTATTTCAAAATTGCTATGAAACACAAACTTTATTATCACCTATGTCCATTTCAAGTTTTCCATTTTATCCCACAGGATCTTTTAGCTAGTACAGATTTATTTACGTGTGCTGAGCTTACATGACAATTGCTACTAACTGTCATGCCTCCAAAGCTCCCTTGTTTACCCTGAAAGAAACATTAATGTTTACTCTACACTGCCTTCTCTGTCAAGTGAAGCAAAAACCATGTAGCTTTATTGCACTGGCACTCTCTTCTCATGATTTTTACCCCTCATGCATCAAGTATAAATCTACAATGAGTTTAAGTAAAAGCTAAAAAATAAAATGCAATTAAATCATGTAGTGTTACCGACTGCTAAATTTTGCACTATCTTTGTACGTCCAGAATCTCTGAGCTGTGCAAACTGGGTTACAGACATAAAGAACTCTGGCATATCGAGAGGATGGGGGGTGATGCTGAACTGTGCCAGACCAGATGGCAGACTTCAAACTTATCTGCAGCCTCTTCACTGAGTGTGTGCAGGACAGTAACAATGACTGCCCATGAATGGAGCCTTTCACCCACCAGACACAAACAGCTACATAAGCATCATCAACACAGTTCTCTGTTCTCTCCCCTCTGCTTTCTTCTCCTTCTACTCTAGCACAGCTCACTGAAAACAGAGACAACTTCTTGCTGGCAGAGGGACCAAAGGAAGAAAAAAAAGATAATGTGGGTGGAGGCAACAAGTTAGTCATAGAGTCATCATTTCCCCTACCTTTAACTCATGCTATTACTTCACTAATTTGGTCTACATACAAGTAAACTGCTCCCCCACAGAAATAACACTGTAAAGTGTATGCTACTCATTACACAACTAAAAGCATAGAAAACGAAATGCAACCTACCAATTTACAAAAGAATACTGTTCAAACTAGGATCTGTGAAGCCTTTTTGATGGGATGGAAACAACTTTTCTTTTTGTCCAACAGTACTTAAGGGGAGACTGAAGACAAGAACATAAGTGCAGTCAGAAAACAGTACCACCAAGACAAGGTCTCAAGACTACAAAGCGATAGTCTTTGAAAATATCAACATTTGCAATGTCTAAAGAGATAGCACTAGGAAAGGAAAGGAAGAAAATTAAACCACGATCACAACCAATAAACCCAGAGTTTTAGACAACCAAGGGAACTCCAGTCAACTCTCCTGAAAGTGGCATAAAGACAAATGAGTACAAGGATGGTCACGGCCAATACGACCACTGAGAGTTATCATCTGTCATCATGCTGATGTATCTTCAACCCCAGGAATTTCCTACAGCACAGGCTGCTAGGACGAAGAGGAAGACAAGACACTAAGGTGCCTGTCCAAATGCTCGGGCAAGAAGTTCTGAATAATCAATTACCACCAATGAATGAATTCCTGCTCTCCCTTCCAGCCGCCAGTCCTTGGCTACAACCCTGCTAATGTGCATCAGTCCTCTGAGCCTCTGCAGTGCACCTAAATAACACAGAATGAGATCCAGAATAGAAGCAGAAAGTTTTGGTGTACTAAGTACCAGTGAAGTGCTAAAGCTGGGACAAGGGAGGAGATGAGACAGTGTAAGGAAGAACTGTGAGGAAGGAAGGATCAGAGGAAAGGGAAGTCATATCCTCCCATTTCTGATGGTTGTGGAATTGCAGCCTTTTTCCGTAACACTGGTCCCTATAACCAGCCAGAGAGTCTACTGCATCACACACACCTTCAGTGCACCAGTGCATGGCAGGTCCTTTACAGGATCTTCCTGCACTTCCAGGTCAGAGAGCTCTTAAATACAGAACAGAACTATTTTTTAAGACAGAATGCTCAAGTTTATAACTGCAAAGCCTAATTTCCTTTTTCAGATGAGCATTTCCTCCCATCAAAACTGTCTTCCATTGTACTTACGAAGAGCATAACATGAACTTGCAGCAGAAAGGATGACTTTTTAAAGTACTTATACTGCCTGGAGAAGACAGAAGGTATCAGCCAAAAGGGCAGAGCTGCCAACACACTGACCTCTTTCAGAAGAGCCACAGCAGCAAAGAAAAATTTTAAAGGTCAGCTCACCTACAGGCAGTCTCAAGGAAGACAGGCAAAAAGAAAAGAGCTAACTCGAAGCACTACTTTAGAATAACAAATCTCAAAACAGATCTGCTGTGACCATGACTAAATAGCCTCACCCACTTTCTGCACAAGACCTGTTGGGTTTTTTCCCTATATAGACATTAGGACTTCTTCAAAGGCTACTTCCTCAGCAGAATGTTTTCTATTAGAAACAGCACCATTGAGTAAACTGTGTGGGTGCGAGGGTATAATTCAGGCCTACTAGTAAAAGGTGTTTTGGTTCACAACCTAGCCAAGAGGATTAATAAACCCTTAAACTAGTTTTCAGGCACTAAATGAATGAAATAGGAAATAAACTGCTTTGTTGATACCCAACGATTCTTCCTAAGAATCCATTTAAAAGCTAAATGTAAAAATGTAAAAACCAGCACCACAAAATCTGTCACAAACTCAAAAAAAAAGTGATTTCCCTTTTTCTGTTCACCAGTGATGAAAAAAGAAACTTACTTCTCAGTAAGAAGTCCCATCCCATCCCATAATTTTAATACTGAACAGTTGAGTACCAATTCTGTAAACCTGGGGACAACTTCTCAGTGTTGAACACCTTCCTCAGGCTACTGAAATTAAAAAGAATAGATACAGCCAAAGCAAACAGCATGGTTAATGAGTGCAGAGGTTTCTGTTCTCAACAGGAGAGTAGAATCTGGATCTCAAATTACTGACACTTTCTGGTTACCTCCTTCAAAGGAATCAATCATTCTTATCAACTTATCTGGGCAGAGAAACAATAGCCACATTCTTATATGAGAAGCAATCACTGGGCTTGTTCAAAGGCAGCCCTCACGTGTCTCTGAGGAAAGCTTTGGGGGATGATTTTGAGCCTTGCAGTCAGTGGCCAAGAGCTCAGAAAGCAACTGAAACAGCAACTGCAATACTTGCAGCAATACAGATTAGCTTCCTGTGAAGACAAAGCAACTTCTTGACCTCTGTCCCTTGATTCACCAACATCAAGTTAATTAAGGGCAGCAGGTGGTTTGTTGATTACTCATGACACAAAGAACTGAAAAAACCTGGGAGACAAGAAGGGCAATTCTACTGATGCCTCAAGCATATGACTCCCAAAGTAAGAGAGGGAATCTACAGGGAGACCTGCAAGATCAACTGCAGAAATCATCTTGCATTAAAAATCAAAAAGTGCAACATTCATGTTTTTCTTATGCTACATAAGCTAGAGAAACTAATTCATATAAATCATCTTTTTAGCTTGAGAAGAGACCAAAATGCAAGACTGTCTAGCTTTCTACATCATAAAGACATAGATATAACCACGAATAACAGCTGGAGATGCAAAAAAACCCAAAAACAAAAACCAAGCCTTTTCATACCATAAAAAGAAAATGATTGACAAACAAACAATATAATCAATGACTGTCATAGGCTGGGCTTGAACACTTAGGCCTACAGCAGTAATGCAAAGGTTTGCATTTTAACTTTCCAAAGAGCAAAGGGCACATTTCTATCTGTTTTGCTTCACTCAATATGACATCTCCAATAAAAGCATACCAAACAGAAACTTTTTATACAAAAAGAAAGTTGACCTAAACTGTCACTCATTCACTTCTCACCATTTCAAATAAAGATTTAAATCAAAAGTGTGACCTCAATGAGTTGATCACAAGACTGACAAGCCTGCATAGTTCACTTTACATCAGATGAACTTTTGTTGCAGATGTGTAGAACCATGCTTTCAGCACAGCTCACTCAGATTAGTTTGAATTATTGATTAGAATAAACTCAGCTTGTTCCAGTTTTCTCTCATGAAAGAGAACATGCATATTAGTACAACTGACATTTTAACAGGTCAGATTTCTGTTTCAGAGAGTATTTCTACAAGACAGCTTCTAAGTTTAAGTTCTAAAAATTCACTGGAACATTTTCCACATTTTCTCTCACAAGTAACCAGCACTTGAAATGTTCACTGAACTGGCTGTTCTTACTGACGTTTCTTCTCTTGATTAATCAATGTCAAAGCATCAAAATCCCAAATGAGTATCTGCTAATGTTGTGCTGCAGCCCAGTTATTTTTCTGTGTTGTGTATTGCTTCCAAGAGTTCTCCTGTCATACATTAAACAGGAATATTAAGTAGCAGCAAATTACTGGTATAGTATAGCTCCACACAGACATCCGTAAATTGCTCCATGTGTTTCAGGTATTAACTGTACTGTCAAAGAATGGAGTTTTGTCAGTAGTGCTTTCTTTTTGCCACAGCTATGCACTCCTCAGATTTAAATTAAAAGCAATATGTGATATTTACTTCAAATAAAAATATTAACTACAAAAACATTAAAATGCATGACTGGCTTAAGAGAGGGAAGAGACGGGGAAAGCTCTTAAAAATACCAAAACACATTCTTTATAAGAAGTTTCCTTGCAGACAGAACCAAAACCAGAGAAAAAAGTAGCTACAACATGTGCAGTTTTTGTAAAAGCAAGTTTTCAATCAACCCCACTGCACTGCACATGTTTAGCTATGAGTGTCAGCATGGGGAATGAGGTGGTACAGTGTGTTTAAGTTTGAAGAGAAAAACCCAAACCAAACAAAAATCTTGAATTAGTGACACCCTACCTCAGTGATTGGTTGCCCTTGTGATGTCAAGTCCAGTTCCTGAGGTCTCGTCACCTTATCGATATCCAAGGAGTCCATGCTGGAAGCTGCGGAGGTCACGCTGGAACGGGAGGAGTTACTGATGGAGCGCACCTCAGCATCGCTCACCGTGCCAGCAGACGCTGTCCTCCTGTGCTGGGCAGTAACCACTGGCTTGGTGTCTTCTGCAACAGACTGCTGGGCTGCCTCATCCATGCTCAAAGAGGCCTTCTCTAACTGTGCAGTGATGTCATCCAGAGACACGTTGGCATGTGACGGTTTAGTCACCTTAACGGAGGAGGAGGATAATCCTTTCACGCTGCCGTGCTTAGCGGAAGGTCGACTAGCAGGTGGTTTCTGAGTTCTGGATTCTGTGGCAAGGCGTTTCACTGCAGCATTGTTTGCTGAATGAGAGCCGATGCTGCTGAGCTCCTGCTCTATGGAACACAGATCAGCCATGAGGGCATCTAGATCCACAGTCTCCCCCTGATTCAGGGCTTCTGCAACAAACAAGTAGTCAGTATATGCAGAGTTATTTCACTTGCAACTCTGCACTTTGTGTTATCAAATCTAACGGTTAAGAGGGCAAAGGAAACAGTATTTTCTTCTGCCATCTGTATTGCAAAATCTTTGGGCACTGCTAACCAGAAATTCATTTGCACTACTACTCTTGACCAGTGCAACTTTCACACTATTTAGGTTAAACACATTTGTCGGCAAAAGAAGTCTATGAATGTTCATATTACATCTGAAAAGTTTAAACTGCTTTCCTGTGAACGGAATGTAAAAATACATTTGCGTAATATCATGCCTCACTTTTTGAAAAAGTGCAGATGTTTTGCTAAGCATTTTCTGCTGAAGTAATGCAACTGCTTTAAAAAAACAAAACCAACACAAAAATACTATATACATACTCAAACCTTTAAATTAAGGTTTCCTTCTGTTCATCTTGAAAGCATTCTGTAGCTATATTCCTGCATCCAGTTCCACAAAACAGGATGCTCTTTCTTCCCAGTTAACAGATACACACTAGATTCATTCTTTCATGAGACCAGATCCCAGAAAAAGCTTTTTTATACAAATACTACACTACAGTTCCTGAATACTACACTACAGTATCTGAATACTAGGTGTTGTAAAAGATACTGCTTTAGGATACTCAAATACTCAAAAAAAAGGACACCAGAAAGCAATGCCTTCAGCAAATACGTTCTCACCTCTGCTGTAAGTGTATTCAAACATTCTTATATTTTACAATATTTTAATTTATAGTTGGAGTAGGATTTTTTCTTAAACTAGTATTTTTCTTAAACTAGTATTTTTCTTAATCTATATGTGGTAAATAATTCAACAAACCATTCAAGTTGTACATGGAGAAGCGATATGAGAAGTTGGCAAGATTGGTTTCCTGGCGGAGAGGTGACCTCTTCACTGGTGCCACAGGCTTATCTGCATCCAAACTCTGACAAAGATCAAAAAAAGAGCAAAATAAAATTTGACAAGGAATTGGACAAGCAAGTCTTTAAGGTGAATGAGAATTAATTTTCTCTATGAGAAATTTTTCAAAAGTTACTGGTATATATAAAACCACCCCTCTTTTTCAGGCTTTAGACTGAAAACATACATCATCATACCACAAAGATTTAACTTCAGGTATGCAGTGAAGAAGAGGTGTTAAACACATTCTGCTTTTTTCAGAATCAAAAGGAGAGATGCATTTTCCAAAAGCTTTTTTGAGTGCTGTTACACACTAGGTCATTTTGAAACAGACAGCTAACTTACCTGTAACTATTTCTCTGCAGCAAACTGCACAAGTATCTGAACACATTCAAACTGGGATAAGAGTCTAAGATATCCACCATTAGCTTATGAGCATCAACATAGCATAAGCAGATAAAAACATTCAATGAAGAATCCTGTTTTATTAACAGGGATTTAAATTTGCTTAATTCAGAATTTTTTTCAGTAGTCTTTCCTGTGGATAACATTAAGTTATGAAAACCAATCCCAGCCAGTTTATGTAGGACACATTTTTTTTAGGAAAACTAGCTTCGGTTAAAAAATGAAACTCTTTCTAACCAATACACTGAATTATGTTATGATGGCTCATATGGGTATAATACTATAATAAATACCAGGATAACTAGCAAGCAGTAGGGCACTGTGATCCAGCTGCTGACCCAAGAGGTACATGACAGGGTCAGGAGCTACAGTGCCTCTGAAATGGAATGTGTTACATGGGGAATCCAGTTCTTGCTGTCACTGAAGCTCAACAGGCCTGCAGAACATCTGCAATTAGGCAGTACTTGTACTGATAGAGAGTTCCTGAAAATATGCTTGCCTGAAGGAAAAGTGTCTTCCAGTTCCAACAGAATAGAGTTTCTTACCTAAACTTTTTATGTTCATTTTTTACATCTTTACTCAAGCCTTCGTTTAAAAAAATCAAATGCACTATTTTTCGCCCTAATATTTATTCTTCCTGAGTGCCCTTCTCTTTTCAGCTTGGCTTGGACTTAAAAAAAAAAATATATCAGCAAGTCAATCGTCATGTATGTGAAGATAGTGATGAGGCCTTGTCTTCCATCAGACGGAAAAAAACCTCTCCTCTAGTAGCTCTGATGAAGATTATGTGTTGTTCCAGACAGAATAGCTGGGGGGTAAAAAATCTATAATCCTAGAGACATCAGTGAAACTGGAGACAGAAGAGGCAAGTTAGGCCCTGTTCCTTCAGACAGAACCCACAGCCTGCTATAGAAGATTTCCTGTGAAGCAAATATATTCTGGTTAAAAGCACCTCAACTGTGTTTTACTGGCTTTAATAAAGTTATTTCAGATCACTGGACACATACGTGATATGCTCTTACTATTATCTGAGCACATTCTCCATAACACATTAGATTGCTAAACCAGCAGTTTAGAGAACTGCTCAAAACTGCAACAGCACCAAAAGCTTAATTCTAAATAATCATGAGAAGCAAGGTAGAATTTTTTTCATTTAACCTTCACCATACAGCAGGGTAACTTAAAGCAGGATAAATATTAAGACACCCTACATGATCATCAAACATTGCTCACACATGCTGCAGATTTTGTGACTTCATTTTATAATGCTTTTGGTTAGACCAAGAGCTAAAGAGGGAAAGTGAACTCAAATGATTTCCATGGGCATTTTAACAATTTCAGATCTTTTAAAAAGCTCTTACATCTATCTGGGTCTTACTTCAAATCTCCTCAAAATAAACATTTAGGAAATCTAAAAAGAAGTTAAAGATTAAGGATCTCAGGGACAAAAACCTTTCCTCCTAGTGCTCTTGAAGTCCAGCTGATAAATAGCAACAAATGCTGAAACTACAGGAGAATGCATTTTAGATCTCATTAACTCTAATTACCTCCCTTTATTGGGACTTCATTGGAACAGCCCCATCAAGACTTGATGATTGTCCAGATAAGTGAACTGAGACACCACCAACTCCATTAACTTGTTCACACCGAAAAATCTGAGGTCATTCAAAGTTTTGGGGGCAATGTCATTTCTCAGTAGTTGCGGAAGATAGAAGGGCGACTGTCAGGCTATGTTGCAGACTGTCTTGAACAGCAATATGAAGGTAGGAAACAAATAATGCGGGTCCTATCATTAAGTACCTCTTAGTAGGTTTTAAGAAATTTGCATGTCAATAGTGTAGCTATAAGCCCCAAGTATACTTACATTGCTAGGCTGCTCATACCTTGAAAAAAATGGGGCAGAGAACAAAGGGTCTAAGACCCATTAAACTGTTACGTTATGATGGCTAATATGATGGCTATAATAACTACCAGGATTTTTTTAAGTAGCAAGCAGTAGGGCACTGTGATCCAGCTGCTGACCCAAGAGGTACATGACAGGGTCAGGAGCTGCTGCCCCTGGAGTGGAATGTGTTACGTGGGGAATCTTGCTGTCACTGAAGCTCAACAGGTCTACGCAGCATCTGAAATTAAGCAATGCTTAATGGGTCTAAGACCCATTGTGCTCCCCTGTGAATATCCTCACTCAGGGCGATTTACAAAGCCCACGCCTTCAAAATGGTTCACAACATTAAAACCCCTTCAAAGTAAGTTAAAAACCAGCAAGAATTAGTACACACAGATTCATGTCACACTCTTCCATTCACCTCAGAAAGCATGATTCTTTATTGCCCTGCATGTATGAGCTCAGAGGAAAAAAAAAATTCCCTTATAGTGCTATATACATTTAGAACTTGCTGGCAGAGACAGGAACAGGGATTAGCCTGAATTTGAAATCCTGTTACATGATTAGCTCAATTTTCCTTCAGTCTTCGGGTAAGATGAAGATGAGAAAATCTGCCCCTTCTCTAGCTTAATGAAACTTCAGTTATCATACCTTTGCTTAATTCCACATGAGAAACGGAGAAGTTTAAATATGTTATTCAGGAAGGCCAGTTCACACAGCTGAAAAACCCCCTGCAGGCAGTCACAGAGGAATAGCCTACACCCCAGGAGTGCAGCATACCATGCAAAATGCAGTATCTGCTTGTGAAGCAAAGGAAAAGCACTAGCAGGAAGGAAGGACCAAAAGATGTCCTATCAGCTGCTTCTCTGATGCAGGAAGAGTACTCTGGAACAACGGTGAGTCCTTTAGCGTGTATCAGGGTACCTTATTAAATGTCATCAGTGGCAACAGTCACAATTTTTTCTTACTGCTGTTCAGGTGCAACAAATAAATGCTGTCACAGGTGGACAATGTCAAACCACATGTTCTGAGACACAGCCTATCTCTTGTCAGCTAAAGTCTCTGTTTCTCTGCATACATAAGGACAAAATACCAATTCCATAATTCTTGGAATGAACTACACCCTTTGGGATAGGTCAAAGTAGCAGGTTGTACAAAATGAATGTAACAGCCTCAAGATGGGGAAAACAAGCCAATACATAAACCGTTAAAGATTACTGAATTGGTCACAGGCTGTGGTCTGCCTTGCTGCAAAGTGGCAGTGGCTAAGCAGTTAGCATCCAACTGAATAACACCAACAGAAAGTTATTCCAGGAGATGACTGAAAACCCCCTCACCTGTGTGAGTTTGTCCAGTTCACCCAGCCACGCCCCGAACATCTTGTCAAGATCCTGATCTTCCTTATCACTATCTTCTTCTGCACCATGGTCAAGCTCTTCATCTGACAATTGCTCCATCTGGGGGAAAAAAAAAAATGATACTCAAACTTTCTTATCAGTATCTAAGAAAACTGGTGTCAGCTACTATGTCTCTGAAGGTGTTCCTAAATCAAAGCAAATGTCCATCCATAAACTTCATAAAAAGTCCTGCTTAATAGGAAAGACTTAGTATGGAAGTTGCAACGGATAATTGCAAAGCCATTTTTGAAGCTCACTTTTGTCAGAAAGATGTAGACAAAGATTAAGAACAGAGTTCACGATATTTAATATACATCAGAAATTCATGCTAACCTTGCATGTGCCTTCATTGCCAGCTATTGTTGGCAAAATCTATTGACATTACATTAGAAAAATCCAACTCTTGTCCAAGGAATTCAGCTGACCACAGTTAAGCAACACCATTCAACCAACAGGAAGTGCAGTCTCACTGCACTGCAAATAGATCACTCTACAAATCTGTAAACAAAAATGTTTCAACAGGCCATAGAGAATGTCAGCAATACACCCCCTGAGACAGTTCAAATCTTGGACCCTGACCAGATCACTTCAGTGATACTGCACAATTTTTATTCAACAAAGGAAATGCTCTCTGGAAACAAAGAGTTACCATAATATCTCTCAGATCCTTCTTCATTCAACAAATTTGTGACAAAGATAAAGACAATGGTCTCCAAAGTTCATGTGTTATTATCTCAAAGAAAAANAGGCTGCGGTCTGCCTTGCTGCAAAGTGGCAGTGGCTAAGCAGTTAGCATCCAACTGAATAACACCAACAGAAAGTTATTCCAGGAGATGACTGAAAACCCCCTCACCTGTGTGAGTTTGTCCAGTTCACCCAGCCACGCCCCGAACATCTTGTCAAGATCCTGATCTTCCTTATCACTATCTTCTTCTGCACCATGGTCAAGCTCTTCATCTGACAATTGCTCCATCTGGGGGGAAAAAAAAATGATACTCAAACTTTCTTATCAGTATCTAAGAAAACTGGTGTCAGCTACTATGTCTCTGAAGGTGTTCCTAAATCAAAGCAAATGTCCATCCATAAACTTCATAAAAAGTCCTGCTTAATAGGAAAGACTTAGTATGGAAGTTGCAACGGATAATTGCAAAGCCATTTTTGAAGCTCACTTTTGTCAGAAAGATGTAGACAAAGATTAAGAACAGAGTTCACGATATTTAATATACATCAGAAATTCATGCTAACCTTGCATGTGCCTTCATTGCCAGCTATTGTTGGCAAAATCTATTGACATTACATTAGAAAAATCCAACTCTTGTCCAAGGAATTCAGCTGACCACAGTTAAGCAACACCATTCAACCAACAGGAAGTGCAGTCTCACTGCACTGCAAATAGATCACTCTACAAATCTGTAAACAAAAATGTTTCAACAGGCCATAGAGAATGTCAGCAATACACCCCCTGAGACAGTTCAAATCTTGGACCCTGACCAGATCACTTCAGTGATACTGCACAATTTTTATTCAACAAAGGAAATGCTCTCTGGAAACAAAGAGTTACCATAATATCTCTCAGATCCTTCTTCATTCAACAAATTTGTGACAAAGATAAAGACAATGGTCTCCAAAGTTCATGTGTTATTATCTCAAAGAAAAATAACCTTTTGTTTAAATCTCTTTTCCAAACATGTCCTCCAGCCCGTTTTATGGAGATAAGACACTCATGCCTTTGTATGTACCCCCATACTGGAAAATACAGGATCTCGTTCAGAAGGAGAATTTACATACCTGGGGGAGCCAGGGGGGGAAACAATCTAGGTAATAATTTGGAAGCAATCAGGAAGTACAGAAGGGTAAATTCCAGAGATGTGCTACAGAATGTCCAGAGACACTTGAGAACAGATCCCCAGCAAGAGCTACACAAAAAAATCAATGATGAGTTGTATAGCTTGATTTAGTCAAGTCATGGGCTACACAGTTACTTGCTACATAGCTTTCTGAAAGTACCAGTTTACATTTTGTAGATTTAAAAATGAACTAAGTGCTAGTCTTCACGAAAAGACAAATCTTGGTCTGAAAGACATCAATGTCCAATACCACACAGTCAAACTGATAAGGGATTTTAAGAAAAATGATTAAGGTGATCTCAGAAAAAAACTGCTCAATCTGCTTTTTATTTTATATGACAGTTTTCATGCAAAAAAACCCCTTCAACATTTAAAAACAGTCTTTCTTTATATCTATATATTGCTTTTACTTAATTTTACCTTGATAAAATAGGTCAGAGGAAACTTCAGAGGTGATCTGTAATTCTGAGGTCAGCAGAAGCCAATGGATGCAAGATAGTGCCATGCAGTTCCTCTGGGCAAAGCTGCTTCAGTTTACTACCTGAGCTTCTACTTTTGTGGGAGAGCACAATGCATGTGCCTACCTTAAAAGAGGCAATAATATTAGAGCTAACTCGTCATGGCACACTGCTCTGCACAAACACTGAATGGATTAAACTGACCATCTGAATCTCCTTTCTTCCAACACTTGCTCTGAGTCCTGCACTCTAAGGAATGAAGGGAAGTGCTTCCTTAAAATCTAAGGGTGATGATGAAATTAAAAAAACCCACCCAATATGCTTATGTAATATTGCTGCATCCTTCCACCAAGACTGCACCAGTTTTTATATTCTGTAAGTCAGGCATGCCTTCCCCTGAAAGATTCCTCTCCATGATTCCTCCTCCCACATACAAAACTGGAGACAGCATGGTAGCAGCAACTCATACTCTGCCTGAACTTTTGCAAAGTAAACTTAAGCTGTATTCCACTTTTATCCCCCTTCAAAGCTTTGCCTTACTACTTCTTAGGCTTTTACACAGATCAGAAATACCATAAACTCAAGACAAAACACATTATACTTAAGGTGACGTGGTCAAACTGCTGTAAAAGTGCTCACATTTGACAACACAGCATTTCTCACTGTCTAGATACATTTGAAGAAAGGAATTTTTATTTGAAAGCTAAAGGAAAATATTAAAAGGGTGTCTTACAAAATATGACTATGAACTGGCAAATCAAATAAACTGATCTGTGATATAAAGCACTCAGAGCACAGTATTTACAGATACTTTACACGGCTAGTCTTTCCCTCTTTGAGCTGTTTTTAACACTCACTCCAGTTAGATGGATTTGTTTTGCAGTGCACTCATTACATGGCACTGTTCATAACTCACGCTTTCATTAAATGAGAAGCTTGCTCTTTTTACTAATATTTCTGAGGATCTAAGTCATGGAAAGCATTCTCAATTGCCCATAAACCGTTACTTTAGCTATTTTAACTTGGCATCAGAGACACTGCTTTGGTTCCAGTTACTCTGAAGACAGAATTAGCAGCCTAAAGAAAACTTTTATAAGTGAAGTACTGTTGTGGCAGCATGTCTGGCACTAAACCCTGAAGTATTTGCCAGCTCCTCGGAGTCCCTACCCAAGCTTCCTAACGTCAGCTGCATTTCCTATGAGCCTGTCACCATTTACTTGCAAAAGGCACACAGAGGTTAGTGTCTCACTTCAGAAAAAGCTAATATTAAGTTGCAAGTTCTGTAAAAGGAAATCTGTCTTAGTGCAAGTTCCACAACTGGGAGATATCCCAAAGGACATTACTTAAAGAATTAATTCAATAAATTAAGGCAGAGACAAAAATGCTCAGAAAGCAGTATATGAACTTCTTGGCATAAAGACTCAAAATATAGACCACTTCAAACAAGACTGCACATTCCAATTAAAAACTTCAAATTTTCCTTTTTACATTTTCTTTCTCACTGTTGTTGATCACAGCAACCATGCACTGTACTTTAGCACACTATGACCTAAGTGGGAGTTATCACACCTTTCTAAGGATAAAACATCTTTATTTATAACTGTTGGGGGTTGAGG
>VYZQ01065853.1:14908-35831 GCA_013400655.1 Mystacornis crossleyi
TCCATCCATTAATACAGGTCATCCTTTGTCCTGGCTTTTCTAATTTTAGATTGCAATGACTGAGCAACAAGTTAAATCTATAATTTATTTGCCTTATAGATGCAAGTTAATCCTTTTAAGATTTCCAAAAGAGGATGGATACTTTTATGTAGGAATAATAGAAAATATGAATTATGCTTATGAAATATACACTTGTAAAATTGCAAACCTAAGTGCACAAATCAGAATAAATGGGCCCAATATATGACATTAGAACACAGTACTACTGCTTGACGTACACTGGCTTTCATAGATGTTACTGAAACCTCTAACAGTCCTGGAACATAGCAATCATCTTCATTATAAGACTCAAACTGCTTATAAACCTTCAAGGAGAATGGATGTGTTAACTCTAAATCTCACATATCAGTTTGTACAGAAAACTGGTTTCTGGTGTAACTTTCAGAACTGAATGCAAGTTATATTAATGGATGGATTGAATCAAGAAATAAAAACAACATCATTAATTTCAGATCTGTTTAAATACAAATATTTGTTTACCAAGGCTTACAGGAAATGTTCTTTGTAAAATATCCCTAGATACTTGTAGGAGGTTGTTTCTCTTCTCCCCTCTCCACCCCACCAAAAAACTCCCAAAATGGGGAACCTGGGGAAATTAAAATTTGAATCCCCAGCGGCTTTGTTCATACTCTAAGGTTTTTATGGGGAATAATTTGCAAAAAGATAATTACTTGTTAAAAAAGCATAGAGAATTCAGACAACTGTAACTGCAGGAGTTCTATAGAAATTCTGTATGGAAAATATTTTGTAGTCAGAATACCTCCAGTCTTTTATATTTTTATTTAATGATCCGAGGATGGTGTGATGACCTGGTGGTGTCCAGCTTCAAGATACCCAAATTATCCACCCTAGTCATCCCAGTAAGGTCCCAAACATCTTGTACCCCATCCTTGCAAGCAGGACATGCCTACACTGTGTGTTTTGCAGGGCACAACTCCCAGCTTCTCTGAAGGGACTTGTGTCACATCCTGCTCTGAGGCTTCTCCATGACCCACAGTACAGGGAATGGTAAGGGAAAAGCCCCAGCTGGCAAGACAAAAAGCCCTTTCTATTTCAGCACTGCTCTTCTGGACAAAGGGGGCAGGGGGACACGTGGGTGATGGAAGCAGCAGCTGAACCATTAGAAATCTTTTCCCTAGAACGAGCTGTCACCATCTCTTCTCTTTTTTGTAGAGATTTACTATGGAGACATATCTCAAAAATTAAATGTTTAAAATGTTAAAGGAACTGAAATTGGAAGATAATATCTGTTGGCCACACCAGTTCCTGCCAGCCTTTTGACAGGATCAACAACTCAGGATCAAACTGCCTTGGAAAAACAGACATCTGATAAAAATTTTAAATTATTTTGAAAATTAGGCTGAATGAACTTTGTGAACTGCAGAATACAGTCATAATCTGGACTACTTTCACAAGCTATCCTGGTTGCACAGCCTCAGAATCTAACATATGGCTATAAGGGAGGGTCAAGAGGAGAAGCCAGCTGATGGAAGCCTGAATAAAATGTACTGTAACTGTATCTCAACACATACTATTGCAACGGTGGATACTTAAATAGGCACATTACTGAGGAAAACCTTCTATATTTATAAGCCATAGCTTGTAATCAGACCTCTGAAAGCTGCATGCATTAAGTAGTTTGCCTGCAAGCCTGAGAGAAATTAACTGACCGTGCAAACACAGCCACAATGCTCACGTGCTTCCCTTACAGTAAATTCTGAGAAAATACAGCATGTAAGCTTAGCCTCAAAGGCTTTAATAAATGTGACTCAGTGGCATCTTAAATAGCCTATTAACAGGAGTAGAGGATCAGAGAAAGTCTTCATGCCAAACAGTCTGTGTGACAGGCAACAATACCATGCACATGTTCTGAATACTCAGCTGGCATTATCATAAACAGCTTCAAGAGAAAAGGCAGGCAAGGTGGTAGGGTGAAATCTGCTTATTCCAAGCAGCCACACAGCAAACCTGCCTCAAGTAACCCATTTCACGGAAAGCATCAGCCACAGGATGAGGCACAATGTGGAATTGGTAAGAAATGCACTTCATGCCTGTATACATGTATTTTACTTGGACTGATAATCAACATAACCTAAGATATAGCTCCAAATTAGCTGTCTACTGTTGCAGTGGGGCCACCCCACTGCAACAGTCTACATTAATGACCTAAAAGCAATCATAATAAAATAAGATAATCTTAACTATTCTTGGGCTGCCAGAGAGCTCTCTAA
This sequence comes from Mystacornis crossleyi, assembly GCA_013400655.1. Lineage (NCBI taxonomy): Eukaryota > Metazoa > Chordata > Aves > Passeriformes > Timaliidae > Mystacornis > Mystacornis crossleyi. The sequence continues at coordinate 17,200 of VYZQ01065853.1, forward strand.
TTGCTCTATTTAAATTGTTCCATTTCAATTAAATTGAGGAGGGAAAAAAAGTAATAGAATTAAGTGCTTCACTATTTACAGTCCTTGAGTGAATACAATTTATGCAATCTGTGTAGGATCCTTATTAGCAGGGTTCACAGTAAGAAACCACAGTGATTAAATCATTAAATCATATCTCCTTCTTAGGAAGAGAGAACATTCCCATTGATACAGGAAACCTTGGTGGATGTTAAAACAATTAGAATCATCATGTGCTTTTATGAATAGCACGGATTGTGAAGGCAGAAAAGGTTTTCAAAACTGGGGTATTCACACTATTTTTACCCTAATACATTTTACTTTCTCTTTGGTTCATTATCACAGATACAATTTGCATCCATTTTCAGCCATTAAATAGTAGTTGAGCTCTTCAGTACTTCAAGCCCTGGTCATTAATGTGAATTCATACAACTTATTCCCTCTGCCCCTCTTATCTTTTCCTCAAAGAAAGCACCCTTTTCAATAAATGACTCTCAAATTGCTGTTAGGATAGTAATTTCTAATTTCCATGGTTACATTTCCTAAAAGAGCTGCTGCTGCTAAGAAAAACACGTTGGAGAATCGGAGAATTGGAATGCAAAAAAAAGGAGGAAAAAAAAAAGTGTTGGAGAATTGGAATAGTACAGCCAGCTTGTAGCTTTCATTCAGAGAGGGGGGTGGAGGTGTTGGTTGCAATTCCTTAAATTTTTTTTGTTTTCTCTTTTTAGTAACTTGGTAGGTCATACCCAAGGCCAGTAAATGCACCCATCAAAACATGGATCTTGCCCCACAGATCTTGAAGATAGTGACTTACTCTTTTGTTTCAACAGTTTTGGAACTATTAGAATAGATAGAAAAGTTTATCAGGAACACCAAATTGTCCAGTGCCTTGCCAAACGTATCTCTGTGACATCAGGTCGTGGTGTCACACGGTAAATAAGAACAGCCCCAGCTACAAAGCCCCATGGTCACCTCACAGACATGAGGTTATAAAACAATTTACAGAGCTGTTACTTGAACAGGGCATATTTTAGAGTGCATCAGCATATTGGGAAGGTGTCACACATTTTAATTCAGACTTCACAACTTTTTTAAAAATAAAAATTAGAGATGCACAATTATTCACACTGGAAATAAAAGTTACAAAATATTTTGTATAGAGGTTTGGGTTTGCATTATAACATCCTCACTTTCTTTAAAATCTTAGATCAGTCCTGAAAAAGTATCCCTAATTTAACTTTGAGCTTTGCTTTTGCATTTGAAGCTGGGCAGCTGAAGTTGTTGGTCAGCCAGAAGAATGTCGTGGTTTAGCATAGCTTGGTTTTCAGTTAAGGAGAAATCCACCAGCCACGGAAGCGATTTTTTTGCAAGAGGCTGCAGACAGCTTCCTCTAGACCCGACAAACCTAATCAGCTGGCTAGTTTGAATATTGACAACTCTGTTAAGCCACTTCAGAAAGCTTAACACGCCCCTGTGAGCCACATTTTAAGAACTAACGAAGCCCGAGAAGGCTCTCTTGCTTCCGGCTTTTGGACAGGTAACTGGAGGGCCCACGTGGCCTGGCAGCCAGGCAGGCCCGTGGCATGGCGCGGCTAAAATCTCAGCCATTCCTACTCCCTTAGAGCAGCCCCGGCAGTGCGGCCACCGAAAAATGGAATTCTACACTGAAACGAGCGCTGGCCGCCGCCTGGCAGAGCTCATGTGACCAACAGCGAGAGACAAAGTCCAGCTGCAAGGCCCAGGTAAGATTAACTCTTTCAGGGCTGTAAGATTTGCCAGAACAGAAGAAACCTACAGATATCAATCCTCTCCTGAGTCAAAGGAAAGGGAAAGGTGAAGGCACGTAAAGAAAACACCACAGAGATACCCAAGTCAGTGAAGAAGGAAGAGGTGAAGCCCAGAGAGAGGAGAAAGAGGAAATGTTTCAAACCTAGAAGCTGAAATTCATTTGTAAAGCTATGGTGATGAACTGTGATACATCAGAATATTCCTGTAATTCATGAAAAGCATGGAGGGGTGGAGCGTTCAAACCGCAACTGTGAGCAAAGGTACTTGTGCTGAAACGAGCAAATGTTGAAGGAGCTGTGAGCCAATGAGAAGCTTTGAACAGAGAGAGTTAAGTGATGAAGACCCTTGCCCCCAGGGAAGAAGAAGACCTCTGTTCCCAGAGATGAAGATGATCCCAGAGAAAGATGAAGAGAACCTTTGCCTCTGAACAGCTCAAATGGTACCTCATTAGCTTACTACTTAAAATGGTACCCCATTAGCTAAAGATTGAACCCTTGAAAACAGTTGTGGAGAAAGCTGTAAGTCGAGGGAAAGGACTTTCACATCGAGCAGAGAACCATTTCCCGGGCGGCTGTTTTGCTGTGACACTGAAGCCACGAGAGAGCTGTTTCTTGTGGAGATAATCTCCATAGCACAAGCAAGAGAGACTCCTCTCCCTAAGTGAACTGAAGAAAGACAAGTATAGAGGTGGTAAACTGACTAAAAAATTCCAAGTTTTGTCTCTTTACGTTGTCATGGGAAAAGAAAGGAGAGGTGGGGGGAGGAGAAATATTCTGAAGGTTTATTCTGATCTTTTTTTTTCCCTTTTAGTTCTCTTAATAAAGCTTCCTTCATATTCTTCACAGTTTTAAGCCTGCTTTTCTTTCTCCTAATTCTTGTCTCACAGAAGGAAAATAAGTAAGTGATGGATTTCAAACTAAACCACTACAGGATAAAATAAGATGTCGCTTAAGATACCCTTGTAAAAGATCAGACTGACTTCAGGTTTGCCACAGAAATTATGCAGCTCAATATGATGTGTCACGTTAAAAAATGCCACATTATTTCAGATGTGTCTGTTGACACAACAGACAAAAATCTCCTTTGAAGCATCCATTGGCTTATTTGGAAATCCTGCCTTGTTCATGGATCATTGACCCGAAAGACAGGTTTATCAGAGAAATACTGATCTTCCCCGGTGACATAAAAGCACTGCTATAGTTTTAGAGGCTCTCTTTAGTCTTCTCGACAAATTCATGAGGCTTGAATTTCTGGCCATTAATAAATAAAAATCTAAGAACAGTGGCACTTTGGAGTTCTTTTCTTCCTTAGCAGAGAAGAATGTTATTGTGATTATGTAAAATAAACCTATTTTAAACCTAATTCTTCACAGATATTATAGAAAACTTGACTATAAGGAAATATTTTATTGACGATTTAATTTTCTTTCCAGCATAGCTGGAAATTTCACACCTCCATCTTAATTTAGGACTGATTTATCTATTTTTGTGAATTAAATGGGACCAGCATTTCCTTTTGCTTAGCAGGAGAATAATAAGGAAATTATGGAAACTTTTTAAATTGTGGCATTGCCTTTTTGAAAATGGTCAGAGAAGTAGTTGGGGATATTGCTATTGTTAAAAAAACCCCACTGTCTACACAATGCGACTGTGAACTTTGGAAAAGAGAGATCAAAGAATCACCATATCTCTTCTTTTTCTTTGCTTCTATACTTTGTGTGCCAAAAGTAGATTTATAAATCATTGATATATTTTGCAATCAGGTCCCCTGCTTCAGTTTCCCCCCATCCTTGTTTTTTTTTTCTGTTACAGTCACTGTTCTGGCCTGGTACTTACGCTGCTCATCCCTGCCTACAGTACATCCCTCATTAAGTCGTACAGAACTGATTTCATGCTGAGCTGCACCTTGGCCAGCTACACAGTTTAGAAGTTTAACTATGGATAGTTCTCTGAAGTCCAAGTGTCAGGACCTCAGCACACATTTTCTGTGATTATTTGCTTTTCTGAACAAGCCCAGTGAGTTCATTAAGACCAGCAAAACGAAAAAACAACTGTCTTGTAACACTGGCAAGTTTCAGCCAGCTTAAGAGCTGAAAAAGTCTTGTTCTTTTGATCAACTCCAACAATAACCTGTTCTCATAATAGTCTGGTTTAAAAAGAAAAAAAGGAAAGAAAAAGGAAAATAAAAAGGTTTGCACTCCATTGTAAATATTTCCTTTAGAGCGAGAAACTACCTCGAATGTTCCAAGCATTTGTCTTTCAAGAGGAGTTTCACAGAGACAGATCTAGGTTGAAAAACACATTAATGGCCATAGAATAAGTGCAAATATTGGGAGAAGGAGTATTTTTGCTACACTTTTGTGAAATTGTTCTTAAATCTTTCTTTAGGAGAAACTGGCTGTATTAATGAGGACTAGTGCCTCTAGTACAAGGTTTCCGTATCAGCTTATTAAAGCCTCAGTAGGTTCCATGCATTAGGTAAATAAATGAGCATCTGAGCATTCCCATAGCTTCTTAAATGAAATCAGTGCATGAGAAAATGTACCCCAAAATCTCTGCAGTAACATAGATATTAGATAAGGTTTGAAGCCCTCATTTTCAAATGTATTGATAATTTTGTTATCAGTTGTATATACCTATTAATGCAGAAAAAGTTTCTACCTTTTACTACCAACTCCCGCTATTTCAAACTATTGCCTCCTGGAAACAATTTAAGATAGAAACTTCAGAACAAAAGGTAAAATTGACTTAAGCATTTAATTATTTTGCCACAATCTCTTGGCCCTGCACATTTATGTCTTACAAAACATTAATGGTTTTGTAAATATAGCTATTACTAACTAATAAAAATGCTGTGCCAAATGGAAAATAAAGCCTGCATAAAAATGTAGATGGGCACTCAGGAGAGATGATACTCATTGATCTCCCAAAAATATGCTTGCCTGTAGAAAACACAGCAGTTAACAGTGCTTTATATTATTCATAAGAGACTATGTGGCCATGAAAATAATGCTTGCAAATGATGCTTTTAGTTGAACAGTAAGTTGAAGGTATAATGGTTCCTGCTAGTTCAGAAGACAGTAAAACAAATATTATCATATTCTCCACATTTGTCATAGGGACACCTTGAAAGTTAATCCAAATTAACAAGAGGTATCAATTTAAACTGCATTCATTAAACAGTATTAAATCTTGATATTGACACTCTAAGGATAAGAAATATGGCCATGTTACTGCAGCTTTATAAACTAAGCCCAAGTAACAAGCTTTGTATGTACTCATGCATTATACAATGTGAGGTAAGATGAATTCATTTAAACCTCTTAGGTGAATATATTTAATATCACATTTGCTGTGTGCTAACAACATATGCACAAATACATACTGCAGTCAAGCTCATGCCTAGGAACTAATTAGTAAATGCCTATCTATGAATATTTAGACCCATTCTGACCATTGCAATTAACTCTTTTCCTATGTAGCCACTAGAATATGTTTAGAATATGCGAGAGTTCCAAAGATGCAGCTTCATAGCTCTCACCCCAAATTTTCTTTCATCTGTAAAATTATTGTTCTTCTGTCATTAATAGTGGTATTTACATGAAATGGCCAAACAAGCTCACCACTTCTGCTTTCCAGCATCTACATCTTGTTCCTCTGTGTCTGCTGGTCTCAGGACCAGCACCTGCTGGTGGAAAGATGCGTGGAGTTACCCTATGACCAGTTCAATTGATTCTGGAATAGTTTTGAATAGTTCATCATTGTCTAACATTGCTTCTTGTAACACAAGCTGCCTTATAATGGGATACTTAAATCTTTAACAGAACAAAAAATAAAGAATAGCGTAATGATTAGCAGTAGAACATGCAATCAGTTCCAAGCAAATCAATATTTAAAAATGATTTCATGTACAATATGTCGCAAATGCAATGAAAAGTGAGCAAACTGGCACTGCAAACGAAGAACTACACTTCATTTCCTGCAAGTCTCTGTCGTTAGTGGGGAAAAAATTAATGTATTCTGGTTGAACACGCAGCTAAAATAAGTCTAATCAATGCTTCATAGGTATATAAGATCCTGAGTCCTTTCTTTAAAAGTATCAGGCCATTTTCATTAAGACACATACTTAGAGGGAAGGAAATGCCTCTTTAAAAGGTCTTGGGTTTAATTTTAGACATACAAAGTTCTTCACTTCCAAAGAAAAAAAATTGGTTCTAAGTGACTCATTTGGTTTGCACTGGTTTATACTGATGACTCCAAGCCTTCCTAAGGCTTTTTGTGGAAAAGGGAGGGAATTGGGCAGATCACAAAATTAAGCTCTTTCCTGAAAATAAGTTCAGACAGGTGCATCATGCAAACTCTGAGGAGAATAGCTGAACAACCTCCCAGTAGTTCAGCTGGATCCAAGGACCACCCCACGTTCAGAGACTTCATAAACAATGATCAGCCGGGTTTATGAAGACTCTGAGCTGATCTAAGTCCTGCAGACTGATGAGAATTCTCTTGCATCAAAGTTTTTAACCTTTTGTTCTTTTTTGGCTAGAGACACTGCTTGTAGCTAAACAGGCACTGTGGCCTTGTTGAGGACTGAGATGCTCAGGATCTTCTCCCAGGCTATCATAGATAAAGTTCTGCAGTTAGATTAACTTATAAATTACTTCTATTTATGTAGTAACACACTGACAGTTGAAGAAACAGAAGACACTTTTTTTTTGATTGACTTTACCCTGTAGGATCTCACTTTCTTACACATACTTAAACCAATCAATTAAAATACCATTATTTGGAAGGAGCAACATCTCAGATTTGAATGTAAGATGTTTAGTCTAAAGAAATAGGAATAGGAAGAATCATTTCAAAGGTCTTATAATCCATGCCATTACTATATTAGTTAAATCAAACCGCATCCTACGTAGAATTCATATCCTTTGTGTTCTGAAATATTACATCTGTTTTAATTTAATCCCATATTTTGGCTAAAGAGCATGTATATGACACACCAGACAGATTACACAGCAGATTCTGATACAAAACATCCTGGTCATACAGATTAACCTAAGACATTACTTAGGAATCTGAAATGCTTTTCAAAAAAAGTCTTCTGCAACCTTCCCATCCTTAGTTGTTCCTTGAAAAAGAAGAGGACATTAAGAATTCACTGAGTGAAAAGCAAAAAAGATTATGAAATTTAGTAAATTTTTCTGACTGTATATTTTAGCTAGAAAAGAAATTATCAATACAAGAGCACTGGTAGGTTTCTCTCTTAAGCCTATTTATTTAGTGAATCATAATCAAAAATGTCTAAGTGTAGTAATTTCTATGAAGTATTTTGGATATGATACAAGTAATTATTTAATCCCAAAGCAATATATTTGTTCCCTAATAGTTAATTTGCCTCTGCAGACTAAAAAGAAGGTGGAAAGACCACTGATAACTGATAAATTCAAGTCGAAAATGGGACCATCAGAGGAAGCCTAAGGTGGTGGGTAAACAAAACCGAAAAAGTATTCATATTTAGCAGCATAGGTTTTTCACTCCACATGTAAACCGGTGTTATTTCTTGATTGAAAGTAAAAATCAGTGGAACAGTATTTTATGACTGCCAAAATAAATTTTTCCTTTCCAATTTCCATATGGAATGGACTTTGCAGGTCCATGTGCATGCATGTACTAATATATATATATAAAGATCCGTCCTTATAACTGCATATGGCTAACTCTAAATTTCAGTGGCCTATTTTTTTTAAAGCAATTGACAGAAATCTGTTTTAAGATATAATGCCATATACTCTATTGAAACTTTTCAGTGTGTTGTGAAAAGAACATCCAAACCTGTGTAAACATACATCAGCGACCCTCTCACTACCAGGCCTCTTCATGTGTATTAAAAATGCACATTCCCCCTCGTTTCAAGTCCTCTTATTAATGGGTAACTGGTAGTTACCCATTAATAAGGCTGAAGCTTTACTAGATTTTTTAAAGTGTCACAATTTCTCCAATAATTGAATTATTTTATAATGTCTACAGTGCTATTTTATTAAATTTTAAGATTAGTCGCCTTCAAAAGAACAATCCCTTTTGCATAGATTTTCTTAAATTTTGAATTACAATCAAATTATAAGATTAGTTGATTTGTGCTTTTTGATGTTAAGGTACAAAACCAGTTAAGCAAAAGAATCCTAAGAAAGTAGTATTTGTCTCTCTCATGTAGAATGCATATCTGATCATAAGATTAACATTCTGTACTTAAGGAAATAAAACTTGAGAAGAAATGGGAAGTACTAGCAGAATCATTGTTAAAGAACAATAGAATCAATTTTAAAATGCTTTAAATTTTCTGAACAGCCAGTAATTTTGTTCCATACATAAATAAAGATGAGGTTTGTATACTCCACAGTTGAGGGAATCTACTTTTCTAACTCAGTTTTATCAAATAATGAGGTTAGTTACAATAGATTAAATTGAAGCCTGAAAATGCTTAGCAATTTGCTTGTCTGAACATTGAGATCATTTCTTCAAAAGGCTAAAAATTAAAACTGTGGGAAGTCGGAGCAAAAAGTAATTCTCAAAATGTGGTAGCTTAGCAGAAAATACTAAAAGAAATGAAATTTATCGTTTGAATTGTGCTTGGCCTGCAGATAAGAAACCTGAATTCCACTGGAAATAAGCAGTAGACTAGATATGGTCTGAGAAGAAATTAAAGTGAAATATCGCCAAAGTAAAAGGAAAGGAGTCCACAAGGACAGACACAATACAGCACAGAAGAGAGGTCACACCGCGCTATAGAGGCAGAAATGAAAGATCAAGTGTTATAACAGCACGGACAGCAAAATACATACTGCTCCTTTGTACAGGGCAGAACTCTGGACAGAAGCACTACTTTGTGAAATTTTAGCAGTAATGGGTTTAACTATGAAAGAAAAGTAATAAAGAGGGCAAACGCTTTCACCTGGAAGCCTTAACTAAGGATCGCTTTAAGCTGTGAGGAGGAGGCCATTGCCAAGTGCAACACCCGACACAGCAAAGGGCTGCTTTGTTCAGCTGAGGTTGCTCCTTACAGGGTTGTATGGCAGCTCCAGTTTAGAATGCCCAGTCAAAGGTCAAGTCTCCATCAACAACAAACAACAGCTGTTCTGGAACAAGACGTATGGAAAAGCAGGCTCATGTTCGCTGAGCCCTCCTCTCAGAGGGACCAAAACAAACCCAGCATGGTGTGGCTCTTTTCCGTCACCGCCACCCCCTGACCACAGGGAAAATGATGGACCCTGAGCCTGACACTGTCCATTACCTCTCAATAAACTGGACCAACACTGGAGTAATTGTAGACCTAAACCCTGTAGATCCATAAAAGCTGTAAGCCTCTGGAAACAGCAGTCTCTCCATAGTCATGAAGTAGCCTCACTACCAATAATCCTTCAAATATAAGCTTTTACAGATTGAGAATTAATAACCAGTTAAATAAATATTTTTAAATTATTCAGAAAAAAAACCCCTGTGTCATTCCACCAAACAAATGGATTTCCTATAGCAAATATAACCAAACAGATCTTCACAGCTGGCATAAATCATTACATTTCCATTAAATTTAATGAAGAAACTCCAACTTCCATTACTGGGATCAAATATAGTTAATATACTTGTCATGCATGATATGTCTCCTATATACCTTTCAGGTAAAAAAAAAAAATCATGCGAGATTTCATGTAAAAACATTAAAAAACCAAGTCTGCGATTACAAAATCAAAAAGTAACGTTGCAAAGAAGACATAGAAGAAAATATGAATCACATTAAAAACTGAAAAACTTTTATAATGTAACATGTAATTAATAGGTGTCAAATTTACGATGTAACAAGCAGCAAAGGAGTAGAAAACATATGGCAAGTTTTTTGATAGATGAGAACAAAGAAAAGAGCTACGTCTGAGCCTCTTTTTCCTCCGCTCTCATCTTCCCTCATCCAAGGTAAGACTTGACATACTTGTCTTTAATTATCACGATGCCAGATGAAAAAAATCCTCAAGACAAGAACAGAGCAAAAGGCAAAGGCAGCAAAACTGTCAAAGTGGCAGCAGTGCCCCCAGAAGAGAGGAAAAGCTCCCCAGAAAAGGCTGTGCGAGCCGTGACTCACCCCGTGGGAGATCAGCCTCTGCCTCAGGATGCTTGGGACGTGAACGAAGTGCTGTGTCCCCACTGGCTGCAGGAAAGCACCCTGAGGAATAAACAAAACAAGCTCAAAGAATAAGGTCATGCTAAATTAAACTTCCTTGTTACATTAAAACAAACTGGTGCTGTAAATGCCTTTGCTGTTACTGATTAGAGCAGTGTAAAGTTTTTCTGCACACAAAGTGGAAAAAATATCTTATTTTTGTTTCTCACTCCCTTTTCTGCAGTTTTCATTTTGCTTTTAACTTGGACAAGACCTTAAGATTGTGTTTTAAGGAGGCCTCAGAAGATGCAGCAGTGGTAAACTCCTGCCAGGTCTCGGTGCGAGCTGAGGGAGGGAGGGAGGTGCCCTGGTGAGGCAGCAGGGCCTGGCCCAACACACCTGGGCAAGGCAGCAGGGCCCACAGGGAAGCTCAGAGGGCAATCCACAGGCACAATCCACAGTTATGGAGAAGGCTGAGGCTGGGCTGTGTCCTGGCAGCTGGGATCAGGATCAGACCCCATGTAGGGCACTGGGGACATCCATAGCCGGGGTGGCCAGGCACGGACATGGGGACAGGGCCTGAGGGGACAGCAAGGACAGCAGCAGGGCTGTGGCCGACCCAGATCTGACTCAGCAACCTGCAGCTGCTTCACAAGTGTGGTGTACAGCAACACCTACTCCTGTGGAACCAGAGCACACCCGCACCAGCCCAGCAAAAGCCGCGTGCACTCATCAATGAGCTGAGGAGAATCATGAGCAAACTGATGTAAAGCAGCACATCTGTGATCCCAGCCCAGCGACCCTGGGGCTGCCAGGCTCCCTAAAGACCATGGGCTCAGCCCTGCACTCCCAGAGCTGTCAGAGTCCCCAAAGCTCAGGGTCCCAGCCCTGCACTCCAGGGGCTGCCAGGCGCCCCAAAGCCCAGGGTCCCAGCCCTGCACTCCAGGGGCTGCCAGGCGCCCCAAAGCCCAGGGTCCCAGCCCTGCACTCCAGGGGCTGCCAGGCGCCCCAAAGCCCAGGGTCCCAGCCCTGCACTCCAGGGGCTGCCAGGCGCCCCAAAGCCCAGGGTCCCAGCCCTGCACTCCAGGGGCTGCCAGGCGCCCCAAAGCCCAGGGTCCCAGCCCTGCACTCCAGGGGCTGCCAGGCGCCCCAAAGCCCAGGGTCCCAGCCCTGCACTCCAGGGGCTGCCAGGCGCCCCAAAGCCCAGGGTCCCAGCCCTGCACTCCAGGGGCTGCCAGGCGCCCCAAAGCCCAGGGTCCCAGCCCTGCACTCCAGGGGCTGCCAGGCGCCCCAAAGCCCAGGGTCCCAGCCCTGCAATCCTGGGCCTGCCAGGCTCACCAAAGCCCTGTCACAAACTGACCCCTCAGCTAAACCCCACAGAGGGGATGGATTGTGCCAATAAAGTTTCTGAAAACATTTTAAGAAACGACGTATTTGTAAAGCTGTAAGCATAAGGAAAGAATGCAGGAGGAAAAGCCCACAATTTTTTAGAAGCTGACTTCCATTTTATAAGAGGAACAGATGTTTTATTGTAATTAAAGCTCATCTTTTTTGTACAAGGTGACTCTTGAAGCACATATATGCTCCAAGTAAACAAGTTTACTGCATTGCTTTCATATGATGTTGATGATGCACAGTTTTCCTATAAATCTAGCTTATACTCAAAGAATTACTTTATTAAAAAAAAATCTCTACTTCAGCTCATATGGCTTTTCAGTCTATTGCTTACACTCCCTGCTAAGCCCTAAATAATCACTTTTACTTTGTCTGTCTTCAATATTTATGGAAACTTCCTCCCTATAACATAAAAATGAAGCACAAACATCTGAGATTAGTAACCAAATGAACCCAATGTTGAGTTGATTAAAACCTTCTTAGCAGCAGTGTACCACATTGTCACACTCATATAAGCAATTTTACATAGTTGGAACTATCCAATTACTTTTTCAAATATATTAGTAAAGCGTTGTAAACAGTGCAATGTGCTAGTTTAAACAGCACACAGTAAAATATGTGTACAGTTAAGTAAATCACTGTGTCAAGTCTTGCTCTTTTCTAGCAATTACTGTGTCAAAGTCAGCTCGAGGTCAAGTCCATGTGGCAGCTGTAGGATGTTTGCAAGTGGGAGCTGACTGGGTCATGTTCATGAGTGCTGATGCAGTACAAGAAAGAAACAATGAATGCCATCTTCTAGGGCAGCTCCCACCAGAGAATTGACCAAGGCCATGGAATAGTGGCAAACTAGCAGGACTTGCTAGGCAAGTGATAACCAATCCCATCTGTAGACGGAGCATATCTGACCTATAGAGCAAGATAAAGATGATAAAATATGCATGCAAACTGCGAGAAAAAGGAGGCTGAGAGGTTACTCCTCACCAAAACTATCACAGAACCCCACAAACCTATACATTTCTGGAGCTGTGGCTTGCTGATGTACTTTTCCCCAGCTGAGGACAGCCCTGATTACAGGCAATTTTCTGTAGACAATGTCAACCTGTTGATTAAAACCTACATGTCAGAGAAAGTAAAAATTTGACTGTGAATGTGTGAATGATTCATTATCCAAGTGAAAGGAGAGCTACGCTTGACTGGGTACAAACATCACCAACTTGTTTTCTTCCAGTTTTATGACTATCTGCCATTTTATTTTGGCAAGAATAGCATAACAAAAAGGACTGGTGTTGCTTTTTCTTTCTCCCCTTTCATTTTCAGCTACAAGATGCTGTACATGGCTGACAGTTTTCAAATGAAGCATTTGTCACGTTTAAGTCAGAATAGCATCAAAGTCAGAACCTAACTTGCTTTTGTGATAACAGGAAAGTCTCCACCTATTTTTTTCCGTTGGAATAGAAATGCCACTTACTTTATGTAATGGTTTATCTGGAAGAAAAAATGCAACAGATCGTTTCTCTCCAGAAGTCTGCATCTTCAAACTTTCCTTTTGTTTCTGTATTAGTCGTCAGTCTGAATTTTATACATCTGAAATTATTTAAATGCTAAAAGACCAAAAATACATGTCAAATCATAAGTATTCAAGTCAATCCTGTCTTGCGTGCCTCAGCCTTCTTTTATGTCATGGACATTGGGTTGATGTAGCAGAGTTCCAAACTGTAAGGATTTGGCTTTGGCTTCAGTGAATGCTGAGAATGCTCAGCCCAGTGCTTCTGCAACTGAAATGATTTCAAGTGGTTTTACTAATGAATTCTTAATCTAGTTTGGTGGAAATGTGCATTAAAAATAATACTAAGTTCTGGGGTTAACATTTCAGAAAGAAATAAATGAAATGTTTGAGTTCAGAGCATAGTAAGAAAGGTGACCATCGTTTCTACTTATAATGAAATATTAAAAGAACTAGTGAACGCAGAGCTGCACTGAGCAATAATTTAGGGGTTATAATGGTAGTGTAACTTTTCAATAGCAGTCCTCAGAGAGTATAAGACAGAAAGGAGGTCAATGAAGTATTTAAATCAACTGAATCTTACAGTAATGAGAAAAATCCAAGTAGGAGAAATTCAGAGAGAATGCTGGGGGAAAAAATGCCAGCGTGGTCTCACTTGTAGAATAATCTTCTAGTGGAAAGAAGAGAAGAGTGATAGAAACCCCACAGCAACGAAGCTTTTAAAAGTAGACCTGAAAATAAAGTATAATGAAAAATTCCCTCTAAGTGACATTAGCAATATAGTAAGTCACATCTGTACCTGTTTTGTTGCTGAATACTTAGCTCTACATTTATTTTAATACCACTGGTCAATGGTGTATTGTAATGCTTTACATTGTGGTGATATTTTTGAAAACACACTTTTTGCAAGTATCTCTGGGAATAATAACCTCCAAAATGTTTTTAATTTGCAATCTAACACAGGCACAATTTAAAAATAAGATCCCTATTGAAAGGCACTGTATAGATTTTAAAAGGTTATTTTTCAGGTTTAAACACCAGACTAGTTTCCTCGCACTCTCAAAATATCTAATTCCTCGACTGCAAAGTAAGATGAGGAAAAACTGTGCAAAAAGAAGAAGAAGTTTCTGTATTTTTTAAAGGAATAGAAATTTTAACCACTTCTAAGTTGGCCATTTTGTTATCAAACATCATACAAGCACATCTTACTTATAGTTATTCTGATCAACTTATCAATTATCATCTAGATAATTGCTTTTACTTCAGTGAGCTGTTCTGAAAGCTATGGAACAATTTCTTAAAATCTTATGCATTCTAATTCTGTGTTGATATAAGCACTACAATGAATGCTGTAGGCTGACACAGGATAGCAACTGTTGGCAAAAATTTACAGTCAAGATGCACCACAGAGAGGCAGGACCCAGCTGGAAGTATTTTACAGGTAACTGCTTATTATGAGATCTCATTAATGCTAAACTGGAATGGAATTCTTATAGAAACTTGTAAAAGCAATTTTAAAATAATTGAATTCAAAGTTATGGGGCACTTAAAATGTTCTCTAGAAACCAGTGAGCAAGACTACAAGGATAAAGATAAAACAAGTAGCTTTTTGCTGCCTTAAGAAGCCATCACCTCTGAACTGGCTAAATCCACTTGAGAATGCTTTCAGTTTGATAACTGTAAATTGCCAATAATTGCACTAATGCCACCATTTACCATAAGGAATCCAGTTTCAAATGGATGACTCAACGCTTAACACAAAACATCTTTCAAACTGCATTTCACATATGTATGTTAGAATAAAGGAATGTGACAATTCTACTAGTACTACTAAAATTTAAATGTTAAAAGTTAACAGCTATGGTAGATACATGCTTTTTTGATTTTACTCTTCTACAAGAAGACTAATGAAATTAAAGGGATTTGAGCTATCAACTTGAAAGTTTATTTGAAAATCAACTTTTTCCAGATTCTGATTCTCTTTCCTTAATTAAAGGTAAAATAGACTGTTATCTGTTAGTAACACCCAGTTATAGCGGAAGGCCTTATATAGGTCTCAAACACAGAGGAGTAATAATTCTGATCAAGTTCCTTTCTTCTTCTTAAGGAAATCGATAACATTTTGTACCTGATGAGGACATGAACCTACAAGGATGCCGAAGCAAATTCTGTCTTACAAAAAGAAATGAGTTCTATAGAACCAAAGTTTCACATTTCCCCAGAAGTGACTGTAGAACATGTGCCAGTAAGGGAAAATTTTTAGCCTTTATTTCTATAAATTTTGATTTTGGAAAACCATCCTACATTATCATGAAATACTATGTTTTCTATGTGATTGGATGCCAAGTCACATCAGAAACAGAACATTCTGAAATAATATCCCTGCTTAGTTTATGTGTGTTGTGGTTCGAGATGGTCAAGAGACAAGGAGAAGGCCCAGAAATAGGGAGGTTCATGATGAAAAGGACACTGAATAGCGATACCATTTCTTATTGTTATTTTAACACACTGAGTATGTCTCAGAGACCAGCACGTGCTGTGCAATGTGGTGTTTGTCTGTATAATAATGGCCTCTGTGGTCAGCAGCTTCACTGCTGGATCACAATAATGGATGGTGTCTAATAATCATCTCTTATCCGCCACCCGAATGGCAATTATAGCCATTTCCTCACTGGAAACTGCAATCTCTTCTTTATTTGGCACTAAAATTATTAGCTCTTTTAAAGAGTTGTAACATGGATTAATCAATACAAAAGCTGTTTATATAGTCTGATAATGATCCATTATCCCTTAATCTGATTCTTGAACTTCCTCAGGGTATGAAGGCAATTTTTTCCCCTTTTTAAATGAATATCATTCTTTAGTAATGGCACATGGAAAACCTAGGTAGGCACTCTCCCCAAGCAATATTACCCAAATCATTTTGTCATTCAAGACAAGATTCATTTATGGAAAATAATTATATTCAGGAAAGGGAAGTAATAATGCAATAATGTATCTACCTAATACAAACAAGTTTAAAGTGAAGTCTGACCTAAGTGTTTGCTGAGATGTTGGAATTAAAAAAAAAATGAAAGTTCTGTTTGGACATGATAAGTCCTATCATCTAACATGCCTGAAATAGCATGGGGAGTGTTAGGATCTATTCCTAGACATGACTGTGCAGTGTGTGGATTGCAATTAGTACTACAGATGTGCTCTGTGATAACTTGGAAATGGTGGTTTGTCACTTTGGGTATGAAAGCCAGCTGTTGGCACAGTTTGGCTTTTAAGTTCAACTTGATGTTTGTTTTATCTCTGCAATTCTGTGAATAGTGTCATATCAGGTAACAAAATAAAAACAAAATAAAGCTCTCAACTCATCATGGGAGGAAGAAAAATGTGATAAATTAAGTAACTATGTGAGAGAAATCACAAAGCAGTAACCTAAGCAGTGAGTTCTTGAAGAGGTGCACTGAACATCTGCAGTTTGGATATCTAGGGATGGCTGTAAAAAGCAAAATTTAAAAAAAAATTAGAAATATTAATATAAACTAATGTTTTTCTCTCCAATTCTTCTCATTGCAATGTCAGTGTTGTGTTAACTGGGGAAACTATTTAAAGTTTTACAGGTCTGCTTTCAAGCAGAAAAGGAATGGACTTATGTGAACACGTCTCTCACAATGATTAAACATTAATCTAGAGAAGAGGGAAAACAGTATGTGAATTATCAATTCTTTCAGGAAACTCAGATCAAACTGACTGCTCAAATCATAAAGAACAGTTTATTCTTCAAGAATTAATTCAAATAGGAAATGAAATTACCAAAGCAAATTTTCCTCGTGCTCAAATTCTCATACTTCAAGGTTCAGTGCCTCTATATAANAACTCATCATGGGAGGAAGAAAAATGTGATAAATTAAGTAACTATGTGAGAGAAATCACAAAGCAGTAACCTAAGCAGTGAGTTCTTGAAGAGGTGCACTGAACATCTGCAGTTTGGATATCTAGGGATGGCTGTAAAAAGCAAAATTAAAAAAAAAAATTAGAAATATTAATATAAACTAATGTTTTTCTCTCCAATTCTTCTCATTGCAATGTCAGTGTTGTGTTAACTGGGGAAACTGTTTAAAGTTTTACAGGTCTGCTTTCAAGCAGAAAAGGAATGGACTTATGTGAACACGTCTCTCACAATGATTAAACATTAATCTAGAGAAGAGGGAAAACAGTATGTGAATTATCAATTCTTTCAGGAAACTCAGATCAAACTGACTGCTCAAATCATAAAGAACAGTTTATTCTTCAAGAATTAATTCAAATAGGAAATGAAATTACCAAAGCAAATTTTCCTCGTGCTCAAATTCTCATACTTCAAGGTTCAGTGCCTCTATATAAAAGCATAAATATCTTTATCTCAGACTGAACATTGCACTGGTAAATAACATTGGAGGTTGGGCATCCAAGTGTAAAATACGACAGTCTTGATTTCGCTGGAAAACTCTTTTAAAACCTTTTTTTCTTGGTTTGTTTGGTGTTTTTTTTTTTTTTTTTTTGTTTTTTTTTTTTTTTTTTTGTTTTTTTTTTTTTTTTTTTGTTTTTTTTTTTTTTTTTTTGTTTTTTTTTTTTTTTTTTTGTTTTTTTTTTTTTTTTTTTGTTTTTTTTTTTTTTTTTTTGTTTTTTTTTTTTTTTTTTTGTTTTTTTTTTTTTTTTTTTGTTTTTTTTTTTTTTTTTTTGTTTTTTTTTTTTTTTTTTTGTTTTTTTTTTTTTTTTTTTGTTTTTTTTTTTTTTTTTTTGTTTTTTTTTTTTTTTTTTTGTTTTTTTTTTTTTTTTTTTGTTTTTTTTTTTTTTTTTTTGTTTTTTTTTTTTTTTTTTTGTTTTTTTTTTTTTTTTTTTGTTTTTTTTTTTTTTTTTTTGTTTTTTTTTTTTTTTTTTTGTTTTTTTTTTTTTTTTTTTGTTTTTTTTTTTTTTTTTTTGTTTTTTTTTTTTTTTTTTTGTTTTTTTTTTTTTTTTTTTGTTTTTTTTTTTTTTTTTTTGTTTTTTTTTTTTTTTTTTTGTTTTTTTTTTTTTTTTTTTCCTTTATCCCTAAAAAGCTCCTGAAAGTGTAATCTGTTCAATTAAAAGAAGTGCTGCGGGTTCCTACGTGAAGATATGGATTGGTGAGCCAGGTCTTGTGGCAGAATTATTTGAGGCAGGTAGAATAAGCCTTACTGGTGAGAGATACTTTCTGAACTACCAGTGAATTGCTCAACCGTGAAACATTAAGAGTATTTTAATCAAAATTTCACAAAGTCAGAAAATGGTTGAAATTAGAAGGGACTTCTGGAGGTCATCTCATACAGTCTCCTTTCTATGGGAGAGCCATTTAAAGCTGTTTTCTCAGGACCATGTCTAGACAGATTTTGAGTATCTCCAAGGATGGAGACTCCACAAGCTATGGGGAAACTTTTGACAGTTTTCAACCACTTCAAGGTAAAATGTGTTTTCCTACACTTAAATGGAATTTTCTGTTTCAGTGTGTANGTTTTTTGCCCCTAGATCTTTTCTCAGCTTATTGACACAGCTTATTGAGAAAAAGTGCTCATTCAAAGGCAGAAAATATAAACATGGCTACTAAGATTCTTCCTATTTGTTGATACAGAAATTGGAGTTAAACTGTTGTAACATTAAATATGGAAATGTATGTCTATAACACAGTCATCTTTCAGTGACATAATACATACTGTTTATCATGTTGTTAATTTATACAACCTTTCTTCTTTAGTCTAATAACATCATTTGACATTCTAATAAATTTTCACCGAGA
>VYZQ01065853.1:50559-66335 GCA_013400655.1 Mystacornis crossleyi
ACTTTTCCCTAATATCTAATCTAAACCTTCACTCTGTCACTCTGAAGCCAGGCCCCCTTGTCTTGTAACTCCATGCTCTTGTAAATAATTTCTCTCCATGTTTTCTTGTAGGCTCCCTTCAGGTNGGGCAGCTGGTGCACAACACCTCTTACCCAGGGCCTGTGAGATGCCAGTGCCTTCTGCCAGAAAAATACATACAAGCAAGCAGAAAATCACTGCTTGCCTAATGTGGTTGTGACTGTCATGCTGATGAAAACTGGGCTTGAAAATATTTTAGATACAAAACAAATAGAAAGATGTGTTACAATTTAATTTCAGATCTTTGATCTTTGTATGAGATGCTGTACTTGTGCTCTATGAACTTAGAATCTGCTGTACCATGAACAGCTTACACACAACAACACACCAGTTTACACAACAACAGAAAATAATTTTACAAGCCTCTATTATTTCTGTTTTCTCACCCACCAACCCCTTGATTTTTGAACTGGTTAAGAGTCACCAGAGGAAGCAGTCTCATTCTTTCTCTTCCCATACCAGAGTTCTGCTTCCTTTTAAACTGAAGACCCCTGAGTGTATCTTCCCCCTCCTCAAATCTGTTTTTACCCATAACCAGAGAGCACAGACCAAAAGTCATGAAGAAGTTTTTCAATCAGACTTTCTGAAGCTGAAACAATATTTTTTTCCTGCATCTAGCTGCAAAATAATTGTAATTTCCAATACATGCAACATTCTCAATAGAACAGATTTAAAATACACACATGCAGGTCTGTGAATATTTTCTTGCTAAAAATTACCATCCCCAGTGAAAAAAAATAAATCACGCTTTTGCCTTGAGTTATATGTGGAGTGGCAAAAAAACTAGTAAACATTAGATTACTACTTCCCAACAACAAATATAAGTAATGAATATATTTTATGACATTTCTGCTCCTGCATTCATCTTGGGAACTTTAGAATGTCTACATGAATTTTGCAGTCACGTCTTCATGTGAAGAAGTAATTTATGGCCTAGAGAAGTATGTGAAAGTGATTCATAAGATCTGGAACCAGTTTAAACTTCATCAGAAGAAACTGCAAATATTTACTAGAGCTTATTCTATCCCTTGCTGGATGCATATATGCATTGGTCATTAGGGTGGATTAAGATGGAGCTTTGCTTTCAGTTACTCCATACATGGATGTTTTCCTCTCTGTGTACTACAGAGGATTCATTTTTCTGATGAAGCAGTAATGTTTAACTAAATGATTTGGGAAAAAAAAATATGTGAATACATCCAATTTATTTTTAGGGAAGTCAACCCAAATGTTGTATTTTCTTAAATATTATTAGTGACTCGTATATTCTTTGACAACTACATGCAAAGCAAAAGCCTTTAGAGGCTATTCTGTGCCACATTTTCTCACTTCTACCACTTGGTCAACTGGTGCAAAAGGAATTTGGCTCAGCTTGAGCCATAAACTCTAAAAACAACTATTTTTGCTGTCTAAAAATAATAAAACCCTTCCAAAGTGACTATTATTACTTTGTTCTATTTCCCCTGTTTTACCTCCTGCATAATTCACTCACATAATTCCTATTTACAGCAGCTTTTGCAGGGTGGAATCCCATCTTACTGCTGCACATAAACCCTGTATCCTGGGGTTTTCTGAGGATGGAAAGCAAAACATGAAAACTCACTCACAAAAGGAACACCACAGTTAAACAGATTTTTCTCCAGTGGTTAAGCAAAACACTAGTACCTCCTTCTATAAACACTTGAAAAATAACAAGGAAGATCTTTCCCATACACAACATGCTCTCCCTGAGCACAGCTTCACCCAGTTCTTGCTGATAAAGTGCATGAATATCCTGCTGCTGAGACACAGTCAGTGAGCTCAATACCACACAGCCAACACAGCAGTTATCTCTGAGAAACCTATCAAAGCTGGGCCGGTACAGCACTGCTGAGGCTGCTGAATGTTTATGCCCCCGTCCAGCACACACAAACACGCCATTGCACAGCACAAAACGTCAGAGCATCCCCCCTGCCCCTCATTCTGAGAGGGCTGCAGTCACTCCAGCTGCCTGAGGGAGACCACTGAGGGAAAGCCAGCACCATCAACAACATTAAACTGGTATTGAGATGTAAGCAGTGGAAAACTTTACAGTGAGATCCAGTGCAGAGCACTGAGGGCTGAGTAAAGTCATCAGGAGTGTTACCAGGGAGTGACATCTTCTGCTAGGAAAACACTGAAAACAGCCCCTCTACAAATCAGTAGAGAGTAAATTTAACAGTATTGTTGCCTAAACTGTATTATTCTTTCACGGCAGCCAGCATTTCACATGTTTCTTTGTCTTGTACATATTTTATGTGTTGTAAAAAACACAAGGCCATAACATCGCACACATCTCTTTGGCTTCCTGGAAAGGCAAAACACTGAAAGCAAGGGTGTTCCACCTGCCCCACCCCATCAGCACAAAGAACCCCACCTCCTCATCAAAATCCCTGCAGCCCCGGGCTCCTCTGAAGCCCTGAGAAGCTGGAGCTGGTTTTGGGCTACAGGTGTCCAGCATATACATCAGCCACAGAAACCCATCAGGAATAAAAGCACAGGAGCCCAATAGTACTGAACTACCCAGAGATGGCAGGAAACAGTTGCACGGCTGTTCTGGGTGAAAACGTGCCATTCTAGGAAGTGCTGCTCTTTTTCTCCGAGCCAGCTTAGGTATCTCCACATGGATTTTTTCACTGCCATGTAGGCACAGGAGCTATCGCTGAGGAAATTTGGATGTCTCTGGCTGATGCCCTCCTATGTGATTTCAAGTAGGACAGTGGTGCAGCCACAGAGAACTGTCCCTGAAGCCAGGGAGCTGTTCTCCACTCAGAGAAAAAGCAATTTGCGGGCAGAAGTGCTTCCTCAAAAGCCTTACTTTCCCCTCTGCTCCTCACTCCAAAGAGCCTCCACGGGAGATTTTGGTGTGTAGCAGCAGTGGTCGTCTAATAACCAATTTTCTTCAGTTTCATTTCACTGGCTGGTGAATATCGAACCACTCAGCTCATGTTTCTGTTACTTTAGAAATACAACTGTGACTTTTCTTTTTAGGCTGTCTTCCAAGTTTTTTGCTGTATAGTAAATGGTGAAGGTAGTGGGCCAATAAAGTCAGATGTTAAATGAGGCTTAAGGGTTTTCTTGTCATCATGGTGAGTTATTATCTTTAAACATGTTTCATTGTTGCCATCACTTCCTGGCGGGTATGCTGGGAAAAAAAAAAAAGAGCATTTGTAATAATGACATGCCACTGCTTTTGTTTTCTTTCTTGTCTGTTGCATGCGAACATAATTTGTGACCACAACATTTCTTGAAGAGATCCCATTCATTTATGAACATCCCTGGTGACAGACCCAAAGGATCAAAAATATTTCTTCTTCCTCTTGGCTACAACAGAAAGAAGTAACAGGGGAAATCTACAGCTAATGACATTTACAGGAAATTAGATTTTAGAGATGTACAAGATTATTTTTCTTTCTCTAGTTGTAGAAAATATGGCATTTTAACAAGAGAAGCAGCAGAGGTTTCACAACACCAGCAAATTTTACAGATATCAAGAAATTTGGACTTTCTGTTCAGTCTTGTTTTCTCATGATTATGCTTATGGAGGAGGGAGGGGAATTCATTTCCCCACATCTGCTGTTGAAGATTTGCTTCATCCTGTCACGAATTCAAGGTGGAATGCCTTCCAACAGCAGCAGGCTGGACCATCAGTATGGACACTGGGCAGCCAGGTTTAGTTCAAGCTTGTCAAGAGGCAGAGGGCTCCCGAAATCTCTGCATTTTATTACCTGCCTTAATATACCACTAAAATTTTACTAACATTTATAAGCTGAAACAATTTTATAACAGCACATTTTTGGTAACAGTGAAATAGTTTAAGAGGTCTTATGGTGATTCCCTTTTTGAGACAGAGAAATTTGGGTGCTAATTACTTCAGCCACTCTACAAACTCCCAGTGTCAAATGTAACAGCTTGCATTGCTTCTAAAAGAGGCAAACTAAACACATAAAAAGAGGGCATTAAACATATACAAGTGCTGTAATTGTTAAGAGTGCCTGTGGAAACACACTTCAGGTGTCCCAACCTGTTTATTTTAAATTGAAAGTCGTTATTCATAGCTATAGAAAAGGGGGAAAAAAAAGGATTATTCCATTGTGTTATAATCCCTATTCAAGGATTTAGCACATAGAAACTCGTGGCAGGAAATTTACGCCTCTTATCATTTAGACAGGAGTAAGAATTGTGGGAGCAGTGAGTATAAAACAGCACAGTTTGGAGGGTTCAGGATTTATGGGTTCCATCAGATAAGGGAAAATGGGAAGGAGAAGTCAAGTGATGTCACAGGAAAACCACTGTTTACAGGGAAAAGGGTAAAATACACATTACAGGGGCACAGATCACATGACGGGAAGCACGTACAAATATATCCTACTCTTATATGAAACATTTTAGTGTTTTGTCTTTGCCTCTGACACTTCGGTGGATTTCTGTTAACTCATCGCTAATTGGCTGACAGCCCTGTGCTTTACATTTTGTGCCTACTATTAGAATAGCTATGAATTATAACAACTAACCATAGGTTATGTCATATCATATTACTTTGGTCTGACATCCAAAGCATAAATCTTTTTTCCCATTGCCACATCCATGGCATATATATGTTGCATTTGTACTTGGTCCTTCACAGCTGGCAAGCGAGTTCAGTGGCACTTGACTCTTATCCTGTGGTTAATTCCTCCAGCGAAAGGCTCGTTCACTTTGCTGTAACAGCCTTTCCTGGTGATGCTCTAGCTCAAATCCTGGAGGAACAGTAAAATATATGAATGAGACTAAATGACACAGAGGTTAAAAGCCAGATCCTGAGTTATAGTTGGAAACATAGAGGCAGGTGTGCACGTCTTAGGGTTTTTCAAAAGTTCTCTTTTACTGTGACCTAGCTTCTCATACACAATGGTTTCCAAATGGAGTAGTAACTGTAAGACATTTTTAAATTGCAGTTTCATATAAGCAGACTCCAATACCCACAGCAAAAGATAGCCAAGATTTGGGGATTTCTCTGTTGCCTCCATGAAGATTTTGAATCCTTCATTGAGGCACATCCCTTCAGAATGAAACCATTGCTATCCATGCCAAAGCAGCTCCTGGTACAACTTGGCCAAGTCTGCATGAACCCAAGCTTCTCTTCTGATAGCAGACATGCTTAGAAGTTTTACCCACAGAAAAATCACTTTACAGATTTCTTTCAAGTATCCTTAAAGAAAACCCAAAGCAAGACAAACTGGACACCACTCCCTCCCCCCAGGAAATGTGCCAAGAACTGAATTTGAACTATGTAGATATTTTTATACTGAGAAGTTGTCTCTCCCACAGAGGCAGTAGAGCAGCCTGGTAATACAATGCCATGAAGAGCAAGGCCTGTGGTGTTATGGAACAGCAGAAATGATCCTGACATCTGTCCTGACAACCAGGATTTTGACAGAGGGTGGGCATAGAAGATAGGAAGGAGATAAAACAGCTAAAACAAAAGCCCATTCGGCTAATGAAAATTCAGAGAGAGTCAATGTGTCAGCTGTATGTGATCTATGACTGCAGAGCATCTTGAGCCAAATATTTCCCACCACCACTATAAACCATTGATTCTAGTATGGGCAGATAAGATGAATATGTGATTAAAAGTAGACAAATATGAGGATAAAAGAGATAATGAATAAGAAGGCAAAATACGAAAAGGAAAAAAAACCCACTCTGATAGCAAGAATAGAATCTGTTTCCAGGTAGCTTATTTCATAATTTTTATTTCCTGTCTAAATTCATATCTGCAGTACACGGATGTAGCTTATCTTGCTTTCAGTGTCTCTAGAAAACAAAGTTAGTTGGGATGGAGAAGGTACCATAACTAATTTAAAATCCTACACTCAAATTTATGCCACAAGAATGTGTGTTTACTGCCTGCATCGCTGTCAGTTTTGAGAATGGGATTCAGCCAAGTCTACAAGTAACCCAACAAGCTCTGCAGTAACTTTCACAGGGTATTGCTGAATTTCTGTCACTAAATGGTAAAAAGCAATCCTCACATGAACATAGTCGTCTGCATCCAGACCCTCATTTTCAAACAGCTTTTTGGAAGAACAGAGCACCACATGAACCCACTAGGGGACACAGACTTTGTCAAATCGGACCTGCCATTATTACTTCCTGAAATATCTTTTCTTTTAGCATAGCTTCTCTCAGAATTGTTGTAAAAAATACCTTCTCTCTGTTCCCCACTCAAAAGAAGAAGTCCCAAGAGACATGATCTACACCACCCCTGCAGGATGACTGCCGAGGAGGGACCCAAGGTGCTGTCACAGCCTAGCTGGAAAACATGCTGTTGCCTGCGTGTCTCCGCACAGCTGGTTCCAGCACTGGGATAGAAGAGTTAAAATAAAAAAGCCTGTTACAAAGAGAAAACCTCTGCTTTTATTCTACATTCTACATACCCGTCACACAAATCTTTTGGCACAAATGACTTATTCTTATTCTGCACTGTCTGTACCTAAACCTCTTTACACAACAGCCTTGGAAAATTAACAAAGGAAAATACATTTAATGTACTGAGCTTGAACTCTGAACACAACGATCCCAGGGCCTGGAACATCAGCAGGACAATTTCACCTGCAGTTGGACTTTGTCCTTCCTGCCTTACAAGAGAAGGCAGACCCACAGGATCAGATGCTTTTTGCTTTGCCCATGAACACTTTTCTAACCCACATGGTATCTGTTATAGTTTTCCTATAAATGATGCTGCATGTCACCTCATATACACTTAACACAATACATGGAGTTTGACTATAGTGATAATCTGACTTGCAGAATACTGTCTGTCACAGAGGGGAAAATGTGTTTGTCATCACTGTGTGGGAATCAGCCTATGCTGACTTTTTAATGCCTTTTTTTTTTTTCAACTTGTTGTTATAAATATTTGTTAAAAAAAACAAACAAACAAAAACAAAACCAAAACAGTATTTCTGGGTTAAACAGAACTGTCATGCTTTCCCCCACTGTTTGCAAGGTAGTATTTAAATTGCAAAGAGTGATAGACATTGTTGTGGAGGAAATACACAGAGAAACAGAAAGGCTTCCTTGCCCACATTTTCATTTCTTATACACCATAATAAAAAAAAAAAAAAAGTCAACCCCTTTTACCTTCAAAACAGACAGGTTAATGCATGCAACTGCAGCCTGCAAGGGGCTTAATCATACACCAACGACTGCTCTGTACATTTGAGTTCAGAAATCATTGTCTTTGCACCTAGACAAAAACACAATTGCTAGTGCATTTATAGTGCTCTTGAGCAAGTATTTCATCATGCACCTCTCCTTTGGAAAAGGCTGTCCAAAACTCTATATTTAGCCATCACAAACACGCTAGTCTTAATCTTCTTGGCAAAAACGTAGAAGGCTGTCATCTCCTGAGAATCAGCTGGGATTCTGTCTCAATGTTTTTTCAAGTGATAAAGCAAAACTCTGGCGTCTTATCTAGCACAGAGCTAACAGAGTGTTAGCCACATGGGGAAAAGACTTTAAACATTCATTAATGTTTTTAAAAAAGGGTCATGAAATGCAGTCAAATAACTGTGCCCGAGGTTAATTTATGTTTTCACAACTATATACAGCAGGGTGACTTGATAGTTTGTCTTCACGTTCTGGCTATGAGAACAAATCTGGTGCTTCAGTTTGAAAACAAAGCTAGAGAACAACTAAAGCATGCAGGCAAAATGCAGCATTGAGTACTTCAAGCACCCAATTAGCACCACTCTCTCTAAAATGAGAAAAATGCGATACATTGTGAAAATTTTCTTTATTTGCTATTGTAATGTTGAAAGAAAAGAACATTAAAAATGTGTTCTCAGCTGACTGAGAAACTGGCATAGATTCCTTGAGATAAAAATTCCACAGAGTTCAGTGGTGCAACACCTACATGGTAACTAATGTGCTGCAGATGTCTCTGATAACCTCTTCTCCAGTCACAGAGGCCATCATGGCCACCTCAGCACTCGGCTGTGTTTTTACAGACACCACGAAATGCCCGGTTTGCTGGGGCAGGTCACTGTTGCCTGGGCACACCTCAAACCAGGAGCTGCTACAAAGCACAACCAGCCTTGGCATGTCCCAGAGTTACAAGAACCCAAAATCCACATGTAAAGGCTGTTTTTCTTAAGGCACACATTTCAATTCACACAGAACTTTCTGAGGACATTCATTTTTCAGAGAAAGGAATCTTCAGTTTAAGATAAACTTGATCCTGCTCAACTTAAGACATATCTAAAAGAGTGCCTAAGCTCAAGCTGGCCCTGAAGACAACACCAAACTCCGCCAACACCATTACAGATGCTCAGTAAGACAATGTATTTTGAGTGGGTAGCTGCATTTTGGGGGCAAACTCTTCTGTAGCTGTCAGCAGGACACAGGTGATGATGACAATGTTCATGAGTAGCCAAGTGTGTGGACTTGTTCTTTCTGGCATAACTTTAGAACCAAAAAAAAATTGAAAATATGATCATTTTCAATGAGCAAAGCCAATAATGAAATAGCAAGTAAAATGGCAATGTTTTAACACCCCTTCACATGAAATACTAATTATCTTTTCCTCACAGACATTTTCCAATTCTTTGAAGCATTTTTTTAAAAGAAATCTTTTTTAAAGAAATCAGGTTCAGAAAAATATAATCCTTTTAAGTACATCACCACAGAACTATGACATGATAATTTATAAGGAACATTAAGCAATATCGAAGTTATAATGGGAACTTCTCTCTCATTCTCTTGTCATCTGTTCTGTGAAGCTGGAAGACAGTAATTTTAAAAACCCGCAAATGTAAATATGTCACCACTCAAAGCATAATAAGTCTATGGGATCTTATGGAATGAGTATCATTGAGACAAAAAATCAGCCTAATTCTTTAAAAGGGAACAGATGTTTATTGCAATAAAAATGACTTCTGGTGATGCCATGAAAAGAACCTAAAAGTAAAGTTTTGTAGAGGATTTAGTGCATTGTATCACAAGACATGGAAGCCACAAATATAAGTAAAGTGGCAGAAAGAAATATTTCCTGTGAAAGCAATTATCACAGTGTTTCTCATATCTTCTCCTAAAGTAACCAGCACTGGCCACTGGCAGAGAAAGATATTAAATTAAATTGATTTCTGTTGTGCTTTAGCACAGCAGTTTCTTAATTTCATCTCTCTCACCCTTTTCAGTACTGAGGATTTGACTCAAAAACCACCTTGCTTGCATGGCTAAGCAGTAAAGCTCCTGTTACACCCTCCTAGTTAAAGGATGTCATGTTTTTGTCAAGGTAGAACACTAACAGACTTTGAGTTCCTAAGAAAAACACATTAAAAATAACAAATCTGATATTAATAATGACAATTACTGGGGCAGTTGATCATATCTTTCATTTTCTGATTTGTCATATGATTAACTCATGTAGATTCTGAATTTGTCTGTGTGTTATTTTCTGGGAATTCAATCTTTATCCTTCATAGCCCAGCATTTCTAACAAAATTGTTTGTCCAGCAGCCTGATAAATTGGACTGGGGCACAGAGTTTATTGCTGTTGATTATTTTTCATGCTCACCTGGGCCGTGTGAACGCATGGAGAGCAGGGGGATGTGGCACAAGCATGGCAGTGCTGTGCTAGGGATGGGGAAAGATGGGACTGTGCCTTTCCATGGCAGATTTTCATGGTGGTGGGTCATGGATCAGATATTACCTATGTCTCTAGGTCATGTTTATTAAAGTGCCTGTTCCTATGGATAGCTATGTGCAAAGTCAAATGCATTTGCCATTGAAGGACAAAAACATATTTATCAGTGCCATGTGCTGCCTGGTCAGCACATTATCACAGGAGGAGCTGTAAAACTCCAAAGACTGTGAGCAAAATAAGGAAGAGAACCCTCAAAAATCTATCCAGGTAACAAAAGTTTCCTCCCATCCTTTCTCCAAGCCAGATACAAGATACCTGCTCACCTCTGAATGCCTTTCATCCAAGTTGCAGCTGTGCAGCAGCAGCTGTGGGAGCTGCACAGGGGCTGCTGCCCCATGGGTGCAGGTGGCACCACGTCCCATGGGCAAGTTCACAGCATGGAAAAATTATTCCCCTCCACATTACGCTTGTAGTACTGACCCTACAGAAAAATCCCTTGAAATCTAGGGTAAAAACATTTCTTTCCCACAGTTTTGATTCACAGGTTTCATTTCTTAGGACAGAGCTTTAGAAACTAATTGTTTTTTGTTGTTCAGAAAACCACAATAAAAATATGCCACTTGAACTTGGACAAAATAAACAACCCTCTTACTTCTGCACCCTCGCATACCATTACAACTCAGGGTTATAACAATCAGACCTCGAACTATTAGAAATTTCTTCAACCCTGTATCCCCTTGGGGCTTCTTTTATATGAACTCTTTGTGTGGTTGAGTACAGTAGCTGAAAGAGCTGAAATCACTCAGACCACAGAGAATAATATTTTTATTTTAATCTTTCAAAAGGTCAGTAAAGCTGAACAGGAGTAAATTACATTGCTAAAAATGCATTGTCTGTCAACACAACACACCTTCCCAACAGCTGCTTTCCTCACTCTTTGCTATCTGTTTATTCAGTCCAAGAATTTTGCTGGGTGGGACATAATAGGTTTATTTTTATTCAGACCATATTTCAGAATTTGTGGGAAGCAATGGTACCTCTTTGAAAGGGAGGCTTCTCCCCTCCTTCAATAATACATAAATATTTTTATTTACAGTAATTCTGGTAAAATACTTGATTTCTGCCCTGCCTCACCACCAAATAACAATGCTAAGCAAATGACTATGATAGGAAAATCTCTACAATCAAACAGAATGGAAACTGGCTCCAATTTATCAGTTTGCTCTTAAATACCTGAGCAGCAACAGAGAGATTAGACTTCCAAATCCTTATTTTGCAGGAGGTGCTTTCGCTGCAAACAGCTGCCTGGTGCAGCTCTCAGCCCCGGCCCCGCAGCACAGGGTTTGGCACAACTCTCCTCAAAGGTTGCAGGGCAAGCAGACAACAACAAGGGCGCCTCTGCCCTGCTCCCCCTCCACCTTCTATCCCTCCTTTTCCACTGAGCCTCAGGATGAGGTGATCCCGGTTTAGCTGACCTGGTAGGACACTAACCTTGGCAAAATTCATAATGGCTCCCCACTGGAGCAGGGACCTGCAGGAAGCCCTGGAGCTGCAGGCAAGGGGCAGCAGCAGCTGCACAGGCCCTGTCAAGTCAGCTCCTGTCAGACCCACAATCCTACCCACAGGAAACCAAAGGCACCAAACATGCCGCGTGCTGCAGCCCAACCTCAAGTGATTTTCTATAGTCCTGCACTATTATTAACTGGAGATAAAATAATGTAGCTACACTGCCTGGCACAGTACCTCTTTCCCCTCCTTATGAATAGCTGCAATGAAGAAAAGCTTAAAATAGAATTATTGGGTGTTTTTTTAATATTTGATACGAGACCCTCGAATGCGGACAACATTTTGTCAGCTTATACTAAGTCTGATGGCAACAAGGGCTCCTTCTGTCCTGGAGATTCAGCATAAAGCTATTAAATGTCATCAGTAATGAAAATCAGAGAACTTTTGTTTACCAGTTGAGATCAACACTTGTTAAGGGGATATTTCTGTATGAAAGCAGCTGTGAAGTTACGTTTTAAAGAAGGTTTTGTTTTGACAGATCTCTATCTGGTGATATATTGTTATGTATGAGAATTCCTAGGCTGTCTTACACAAATATACATTGCCAAGGTATGCAGTAACTTAATTATACTTTTGAAGAAATTATCTATACTGAAACCTAGAATTATAAAGTTTATAAGGTTTGTCTACATTCATGCAAAGCTGTACGAAAAAGTGCACAGAGGTTTGAAAAAGGCCTTCAAAAGACCAAAGTTGACAAGTGAATTTCGTCCTCAGATTTATACTGCCATTGCCATATAAATCAGCTGCAATAATGTGCATACAAATGCACTTGCTAATTAGCAACTTCTTTTCCTCCCTAATCTGCTCACTTAAAAACTGGTTCACCCTTTAGACACAAGCAAATTAGGTGATTCATATTCCCATGGAAAAGTGTCTTTGCATTTGTAATGTCACAGAAGTAGATCTGCTCTCCTGCTGCTTCTGCAATATAAGAGTTTAAGCCCTCAGTTCAAAAACATCGTTCTGTTTTCTGTTACAGAAATAACTCGAATAAGTAGAAACTACAGAAAACCAAAGAATTCTGTGAGCCTTTTACTCATCAGTTACCATACTATCTGAAAAATGATTCAACGACTATTGACAATGGACAGTGCATGCTCTCATAATTGTTGGAAGCAGCAAAAAGAAGCAGCAATATGTGAGTCTAACCTGTGTTGAACTCACATCCCCAAGAACAGACCATGCAATACTCTTACGAGAATTTGGGCTGAGAATATGGCCTTGAGGGGAGAAGCATCGTGAGATTCCAAAGGTCTCCAGGTGTGATTACAGCTGAATAGTGAGAATCTACCTCGCCTTCCGTCCTAGGAAGGAATTTGCCTCCTGGCCTAGTGGGAATCACTGCAGCTCATTTCCCAGCTCCAAAATGCCTACTTACTTTTTAAAGTAATAATATCATCCAACATAATTTTACCAAAACAAATTTCCAGTACCCCAGGTCTCAGCATGAGAAAGCAGTACTTCATTCAATTGTGCTTATTTGCCTTTTTTTTTTTTTTTTAATAGGCTTTGGGGGCATATTTGGTTTCTACAGTGCATTTGAAGAGACATGCATATTTCAGGCTAAATAAGTGGTTAAACTATTTAGTGATAAGCAAGGCCAAATGGAGAATATGATTAACACTAAGGAAGTTAAACTTTCTCATTTAAGAGCTTAAATTGAAAGGAACATTTAAAAAATGGATCCTTTCTTAGCTAGAAATATTTTTATGACATTCTATATTTTGTATTACACACTAGGAATTTACATTGTCATCAAAGATATGTGTAGACTGTCTAGATAAAAGTCCTTTTCTGTGCAGGTATTTATTCTGTACAGTAAATTAAGTTAATCTACTTGTCAGTTGCTATGCATTACAGAATAAATGCTTTTAAAACAGGGAAATGTTTGGGGGGGGTTGTATAGTTGTTCTCTAACATTTTTAGTGCTTGAGAAAATATGACTTGAAGAATAACATTAAAATATCACTAATTTAAGGCTCACGTAAATAACGTTCCATGAATTGGTGTTGTCGTAAACACATTTGCGTTTTTCTGGTTTTATAAGAAAAAAACCCTTGACATTTTCTTGCGCTGTTTCCCAACAAACAGCTCAGCAGTGAGCCAGCACAGCACCATGGTGAGCAGGAACTAAAGCACAGCAACTCCTTTATCATAAAAACAGTAATTGTGAGAAAGGAGATAATGCACTGTGCCATTCTCATGGCAACAAGATTCTTATAAGCGGAACAAGTAAGTTCATCAGAGGAAAAGTGATGTTTAGGAAAAGGCTTTGCTTGGAAGCCAGGTCAGTTGAAGGAAAGGCACCGTCCCCCAGCACTGCTCAGCATGTCTTTAATGTTTNACATTTTCTTGCGCTGTTTCCCAACAAACAGCTCAGCAGTGAGCCAGCACAGCACCATGGTGAGCAGGAACTAAAGCACAGCAACTCCTTTATCATAAAAACAGTAATTGTGAGAAAGGAGATAATGCACTGTGCCATTCTCATGGCAACAAGATTCTTATAAGCGAAACAACGAAGTTCATCAGAGGAAAAGTGATGTTTAGGAAAAGGCTTTGCTTGGAAGCCAGGTCAGCTGAAGGAAAGGCACCGTCCCCCAGCACTGCTCAGCAAGGACAGCACAAATGCAGTGAAATTGTTGTTTATATTTGGTTTGCTGCACTGACAGGCTGCAGAAAGAGCCCACTGACAGCTACCCTTTGAAAGCTTATGTTTTCAGTTTAAACTGAATGAGAAAACAGGTTCCAGAAAGTTTTCATTATAATTCCTTATGACTATAAAGTCAAAGGAAAAATATAGGCTGTTTTTTTTTTAAAGTTTGCTGAGAATTTCCACTTACATATAGTATTTATTCTTATCTGTTGAGTAAACTAAGACCCTCTTGAAATATTTTTTTCCACTAGTGCTAGAACATTTCAACATTTAATAATTTTAAAATCACAATTCATAACAGTTCACAGAATTACTTGAAATTAATAATGCTACCCGCTGGTGAATTAGTACTGTTAAATTAAAAACTGTGCCATGCCAGCCCTAGAAACCTGCCTCCTGCTTGCACGGGAGCAGATAAGGAATTACTTCATTTAATCTAATTACAGTGCTGTAAAAGAAGAGAGAAATGAGTTCTAAATATTGCTAAAAACTCTCTCCATTTTCTGATAGATGGAGACATACAGGAAACTGTTTTTATTACCTCAGATGTAACTGGCTTATTCTCCTTTTCCCTGGCCACTGTTCGCTGCTGAAATGTACTTATTAGAAAATTGTACCTACATCATTCCAATGTTTTAGAATAACAGGGGTTTTTTGTTTGTATCAGATGTTTATGTCATTTTAGCTAACACATCTATTCCCAGTGCATCAATGTATCTTGCAATTCAGGCACAGCTCCCAGGGAAGGATCGTGATAGCAAGATACCTAAGCTCTAGTTCAGTTCTGGTTCTAGGTAGTTTTGCACAATCTGCATACAATCCTTTAATAAAGAACAAGACTGAGAACTCTTCTTGCCGCTTGTTTGCCATGTAGGTGAGCTGGATTACAAAGGTGACTGCCTATTCCTCACAGAAGTCTCATAACTCATATGCCTTCTAGATTTTATTTTTTCAGTAAAAATGTTTCCATTTTATCCAGGCTTCTTTCCGATTGCGACCTTCAGAGCTTCATTTATCTTTTTACCATTTATATTCATTCTTAGCATCTGTAGCTTCTGTAGCATCTTAAAATGCAAGTCTACTACACGGCTATCCATGCAAGTCTAATTCAGAGTGCCAAAAGTGTAATAAAAACCAATTTTGAAAGTTCAGTTTTCATAGCTCTAGTATCTTCACTCAGCACCTTCTCATTTAGGTGAAATCATGACAAACTATGGAATCCATCATTTGGTGTGCAGCCTTAGTGGTCACTGGTACTACAGATGAGCTGTACTGATTTTCCAAGCAATGGGATAGAAACTTTTTTGTTTTAAAGTAATTGGAAGAGCAATATCTTTCAGCTAATGTTGGTGGACTTGTGCTGTCTCACAAGAACCGGGCCCACAAATATCCCTGGAACACCTCACGTGCAGCACACTTCCAGTTCCCAAGCTTTCTTCCTTTGGATCGGGGTAAGGGACTCTTTGTCCCAGCTCACACAGGTGGTGTGCACAGACTGTGGGCATTGAAACCGCATCTCCTAAATCAAAAGCTTAAAAAAGATGAGTATTTTTATGGTTTGGAGCTATACAAATACAAGACTATAAAAGGCACCTTGCTGATTTATTGCCATTNCTCTAGATTTCACTGTCACTGCATAAAGGAACTTGAAGGAGCAGTGCATCACCAGGAGTAAGGCATGAGGCACCACTGGTTTTAGTCGCATGAATGGGTACAAAGATGTCAGCTGATGGCTGGTCGAATTTTGCTTAAAGATACAAAAATATTATCATTTCAAACATTGATTAGGTCTAAAATTCTTAAGCTATAAATTTTATCTAACAATGA
>VYZQ01065853.1:71137-85107 GCA_013400655.1 Mystacornis crossleyi
AATTTTGTAAGGAATGTCTGTCTGCACATCTGACACCCTTCTCCACTGCAATTACGTTTGTTGTCAAGCCTCTGTGATAAAACTGTAGGAGTAACACAGAGGGTAACAAATGTGATTGAGGAGGCTGCACTGATGTGTAGAAATCAACAGGTATCTCCTTCAAATATGAATGAAAACAGCCATTCTGGTCTTGGTGCTATCTTATCTAAAGAAGTAGTAGGACTCTTTCCCCTGACAATTGAAAATTTGAAAAATATTAACAAAGACTTAGAATCAGAGATAGAATCGCTAAAACACTGTCATTTCTAGAAAAGTCACGACTTTCTGAAAGCTCTGAGAGCACTAGTTAGATGGTTTAATTTTCTTATTATCTCTTTCAGCTCTAATGCCAGCTCCTCCCAAGAGTAGGACCAGGGACTTATGTGTATCTTCCAGAGATTTTGATGCTATTTTAGTCTGTAAAATCTGAAGTCTCTTCTAAAATACTACATTTTTTGGTGCTTATTTGGGATCTCTGCTTTTGTGATTGCAGTTTTATATCATTGCATCTAAAGACATTCCAGAAGAAATCTAAACTCTCCTCACAGCAGCTCTGTAAGGTGTGGGCCAGTTTATGTGAAAAAATTGCTACTAGGAGGTGCTATCTCACTCTGCTGAAAATACTAAACAAAGGCCTCTCTCTTATTTTTTACTGTGCAGTGACAGTGCCCTTACACATTCTGATTTTTTTCCTGTAAGAAGCCCTTTACATTCTTTGAAACTATACATAGCTCTTGTAACCAGTCAAAACCAATAAAACTGCCTCTCCTGCCGTGAAGCAGGATCTTGTCAAATGAATTTAAGAGCTACAGAAAGCACTGCCTGGCCCAAGCCCACCTTCCCAGATATCACCAGAGTGTGTGACATTAATGCCATCGAAAGAGAGAGGTGTTGGTTTTACAACAAGATGATGCTTGATTTCCTTCAGTCACATTTAAAATGCATTTAATCTTTAAGTTGAGCACATTTTTTTGCATTAGTTTATCTTAGGTTAATGGGTACTTGTTTCAGGGAAACATCATCTCAGATCCCTCAAAAGGAACAACTAAATTTTATTATATTTTCCATTAACCATAAGACTTTTGGTAGCACACTGTATGCATGTATTCAGTAGGGGAAACATAAAACTGGATAACATTAATTCAACAAAGTATTATATTATATTACAGAACATTAGTAAATGCAAAAAAGAATCCCAAGGAAATAATGGGAAATGAATAGCTAATGATAATTACAGTTCTCACACCACACTACCATTAAGCAGAAACATATCAATAAGAAACTTCAACATAACTATTCATTTATGAAATAGACTCAGTGTTTTAATGCTATAGTGAGCATATAGCAATTATCTTAGCTGTTAAGGTGAATTCCAGCTATTGAATAACTCTTAGTTAAAAATTGTCATTGGATCAGCTTTAAAGCAAACACAATTAATATAACACTTAAACTTTCTGTTGCAGAGTTGCTAGGAGAGCTCCATACATGTTCCTTTTAGATAATGCAGGCAGTTTTGAATTAATAACTTGGCCGTTTTACAAAGGCTAGTACTCTACATTTACAGAATGCATTATATTCAATCATGCTGGAACTATATAATTACAGGTGATTTTACAGTTGTTTGTTTCATTTCTCAGACCATGATGGCACTTAGAGTAATGTAATTATTCACCTAATTTTATAACATGGTTGTAATAAAGCATTTGGACTGCTCAGCAATGACAGCTGAGAACAGAGTTCGAATGTGATATATGTACAACTTCAAAATTATCCTACAATAAAAGAACTTCTCTCTTAATTTAAAAAATTGTCCACATGTTAATCATCACGAGATATTTGACAGGGGTATGGTTGGATTAAATAAAAACCCAAAACAGATTTTTTCCATTTTGAAATAGTTTTGGGATTCTGTTTTTTTTAACTCATTTTCATTTACCAGTGATGATCCTGATTTAGGGACTGACTCATTGCAGCTCAACCCCAGACAGGGCTTGCTGATGGCAAAACTCCTCCACAAGCTATAGGAAATATTTGAGCAGGTTGCAGCAAAGGTCTGCAAAGGTTCAGCATGGACAGTTTTGAACTGTGCTGTACAGTTATTTTCATCTAGCATCCCACAATGCTATTTCTCAGCTCTGCTGAGAAAGATGTTAAACTGGGCAGAATGCCACGGTAATGTGACTATACTGCTTCCCCTATCTGTGCTAACTCATTTATTGCAATTTGTTTATCCTTTAGAAAGCCCCACAAAGCCTGTAGGAACAGGGTCTCTGTGTCAGAGAACATGATTCTCTTTCCACTTAGCAGGAAGAAAGGTTGCTGGTTGTACCAAAGGTTTTATTCCAGATTCTAATGGATATGAGCCCTCTCATCCACCCAGCTACAGAAACCGGCCATATTAATTTGATTTAATTGACCAAAGCAACCTTCAGGAGAATGCCATAGTGGTTAGCACTTTTCCTTTTGGTCCTTCCCGTGACTGCAGAACCTGCAGCTCTGAACCACCCTTCTCTCAACACACCCTCCTGAAAAATACAGGACAAGTACTAGATCCAACTGTATTCTTGTGTTTGCTTTCTGACTTTAGAGATCACTTCTAACATACCACCATGCAGGATTTAGTACCTAGAGATCTTTCTGTACCACTGTTTGTCCTTGATATACTAGACTCATTCCTGAGAGAAGAAAAAAAAAATCTTTTCAGATGCCTTCTGCTTGCTGACCCATCTTGCCCTCCTTTTAAAAGTTAACATACATTACACTAACAAGGACTCAGAAGCTGCAGTTTGTGCACTGCACAGTCCTTTGGGCAAGTTAGTCAGGAGAGTGTGAACAGGGTATAGAGCTCATGTGGTTACTTTATGCATTCCAAAAGTTGCTAAGCATTTTTAACGACGTTAAATTGCGATATCAGATTCCCGTAGATGGTCCCAGCAGACTGAAAGCAGTTTAGTCCTGTGTTCAGATTGAAGTCGACCTCACTGGTTTGCCCCTACATGGAATTTTCCTGCCCCACCTACTGCATATATTTTGTTTCCTGCATTTCTTTGGCTTAATGTGAAAAGAGGATTTACATATCTTTTCTGCCAGTTCTCACCAGAACTTGCTATTTTGAAATTTTCATTGATCACAAGACAAAGAAATTTCCCCTCAGCACTCTCAACTGCCCCTCTTCGCAAAGTTTACTTTTGTACTCCTGCTACTCCAAGTCAGGCGTTTAACTGGAGTCTAATTAAAAATGGAAGACCTTCGGGGCAACATCCCAAACCATCACAGCTCACACAGCTCTGCACTGCCGATGTGCACGTGAGCAGTCTGATAGCTCTCAGTGACCTCAGCACAGCAGGATGTGAGCAGGTTAGAGTGCAAGGTATTTCACTGGCAAGGGCAGCAATAGAGACCAGAGTAAAACACCATAATCAGTGCACTGCAAATTCAACATTATCTCTGAAGCCTAAGCATTGAGAACATCATCCGACATTAGGAAAGTAAGTATTTTTCTGTCAGTGAACTCCAAAATGCAAAAAGAATCACAATGACTTCTTGGGATTAACACAAATTTCCTTCCTGACAGAACTGTTTGCTTTGTCAGGGTAAGAAACTGCAAGGTATTGTTGACCAATAGGTGAATTATCCTGCATGAAAGAAAGGCTACTGTTTGGAACAGTGAGATAAATTCAAATGAGACTTAATTCCTAGCATAGCTCTAAGCTTTTGGATCTGCTCAAAAGAAAATATTTTGGCCAAAAGTGATCTGGAAGCAAAAAGAATACACATTTGGAACACACCACAATTGACTGAACCTGTGAATATCTCACTTCTTTCAAGAATTATTTAATTCCAAATCAAACTCTGACATTTTGGATGTCTGTCAGATGCATGTTAAAAATGCCTGTAAAGAGCTAAGTACATAGTGGTTTTTCATTCTGAAGACAAACATAACCAAGACATTTACAAGTTTACTGTGAAAAGGAATTGCCAGGTGGGGAGAAGTATTTGAAACTTAGTGCAACAGCATTGAAACAGAGCGAAAAACCAGAGCTCCCACCTCTGTGCATGATTTCATAGGGTTTTCTCAATCTAAGCAAGAAAGGAGTCTTCTAATTAAAAATATGTTCTGCATAATTATGATAAACGGGAAATAAAGTGAGATTAAATGTGTTTAATCAAGTTAATCATTCACAAGAGAAATACAAAGCTTCATATCAAAGTGATAGGTTTCAACTCCATATCAACTATTTCTGATGATGATAAAATGTTCTATGGAATAAACCAACTATTCAAATACTCAGCAAAGAAAAAAATAATTAAAGAGAGGCATAATTTACCCAAATCTGTATCAAAGAATAGAGAAAAACTAGGTTTTTGTGCTACAGGATGGGAGTTTTTCTGGCTGGACATGTTTTCTAGCATTTTTTGGCCCCAGCTTGGTAGAAGCACTTGTTTGTGTTCCTACTGAACTCCAGCTCAGGGTGCATTAGAAAGCAAGAGATGAGCACGGGCTTCATATTCCCCAAAACATTGCTAGAGAAAGCTGATTTACAAGCAGGACAAGAAAACAGGTATACGTGCACCTGCACAAACACAGTAAGGCCTTTGACAATATTCTGATTTTGGAGGAAAACAGAAACACAAGAAAATTAATTTTTCCTTCAACAACCCTTTGCAAAATGCAATAGAGATACAAAAATTAAGAGAATAAGAAGTATGTCCTGCCATTTTAGACAAACTTTCTATTTATCTAGAATTGTAAACCACAAGCACTCAACCAAAAACTGGGCAGGCAATCCAGAACCTATTTTCCCATTTAGAACTGGGAAGAAACCTGAAAAAAAAATGGCAACTAGAAATGTGGCAGACATCCTTCCAAATAGGCAAATAATGCTTCCAGGACTCTCACAGGAGGGCAGGGGGAAAACCTGCACAGCAGAAACTTGACCTTGAGTCTCCTGCAGCCCAGATGACTGGTTTACTCTAATATAAAACTCCTCTCTCATACATATCTTAGGTAAAATTTTTTTTTTAAACCCAGCCTTTGAAAACTGATTTCCCAAATGAAAGATTTCCATCAGAAGATTTGCAAGAAAGCTGCACTAGAAATTGAACTGATATACAGTTATTCGTGCACACACACATGAGCACAAAGGAACATCTTCCATAAGACCAAGAGGCTGAGCAGAACTTTCTGCCACAGGTGAAAGCTGGGCTGACCATTCTCCAGAGCATCTGACGTGTGACAAACTGCTGTCAACTCCAGATGTGATACTGACACAGCAACAGGGGCAAGTCACCAGGATATTCAAAGCTGTCATTCATTAAATGCACCCACAAGTCTGACCTACCAAGTTGCCTTCCTGGGGTTCATTAATGCCAGAAAAATAGTAATGGATCAGGGTTAATCAAAATCATCTGTACCATAAGAGGAAGCCTTAAAGAAAAGCTTAATTTAGGGGGAAAAAAAAGGTAATCTTCTTGTGTGCCATGTTGGAAGAATAAATCTCTGGCTCAGAGGTTAAAAGTCAGGTAATTTAAAAAGATAACAGAAATCAAGAGATGCCTCCAGCACTGGTGTTTCACTGTGGCTTGGAGTACCTAAAGTGGAGACAGCGCCACAGCTCAGGGCCCTGCCTTTGGCCAGGATCCAGCCCCCTCAGATGGGGACTCACCATTGTTTCCAAGGAGAGAAAGTCAATCTTGCACTAAGCAGTGACCCTGCTCCTCCATCCCCTGCTTTTCTCAGGTTTACAAGCACCTGCTATTGCAGGAAGGCTTTAAAGAAAGAGCCCACATTTCTTTCTGCTGTAGATGATATTGATTTTTCTAATTTTTTTCATTAAAAATGCATTTGTAATGGAAACTACAATAAATCCATAAGCGTGGAATACAGTGTGATACCAACATTTTTGCAGCTTGAAATTCCCCATTTGTTACCTCTAAAAATAACACATTCCTGTAATATTTGCCAGAGTTTATTTTGGTGTAAGGTCGTGCAGTTCAAATGGTAGGTCCATCTGGCTCCACGTTTTTTACTCCAGGACAACAATTTTAGTACAAATTTTCATAGGGGAAAGTCAAAACCACAGTGAATGATTACTGTCCAGAAGGAACCAGCCCATCTGCTCTTCTCAGGATGATGATATGATATCACTTGCTTGCAGTGACATATGGAAAAAGGGGACTAAGAACTACATGAAGCAGCTTCTTAACCACCTTCCACTATAGACAGAGAGATGCATGTTAAAGTGGGAATGTTAAAACCTGGACTCTGGCATAGGCAAGATAAAACTGGTGGTAAAACTGAGATGAAGAATGTTTAACACGATCCACGGTTTTCCTGTCTTTTAGTCTGCTAGGAAGGCATCACTTCAGAAAAGACACCAGTGTTGAGGCTCACCCCCTCTTCCCCTGAGAGGAGGGGGCCCTGGGATGGGAATACCCCTGGGACATACAGGGTTTTCCCTGCTCCCTGGTCACATGTACCCAAGTTCTGTACCCACTGGCCATCCATGTTCCCCCGCCCGGAGAACTCTGTGGTTTTCCCATGGGTCTTCAGTCCGTACCTAGGCCCCCAGCCATGCAGCTGGGAGAAATAAAAGATCTCTGAACATCCACGCAAAATATCATTCCTTGATTCTTTCCATGGGCCAAACTGTCTCCAGAAGGGTGCACCTGACCTCAACACACCAGAATGTCTCTTCATGGAACATCAAGATTTACACTTTGTTTACATATACACATCCTTAAAAAAGAATCCAAAAATATTTTGCTAATTAGAAATGCTAATTGGTTTTAGCTATTATATAGAGCATTTTCTGGCTCACATGTATAGTTTTGCATGTAAAAATCCTCAATTACAATTTAATGTGAGCTCAGGAAGAAAAAAGAAGACTAACACAAAATTAATTAAAAAAATTGGAGTTTGTATTTATAAAAATAATAAAGAAAAAATCCTTGACAAGAGAAATGGAATGTAAACAGCATTTGCTGTTTAACTGGGATGTATCAGGCAGGTTAAAACCCAAAATGGAATTTCCTTTGCATAACAGGAAATTTTCTTATCTGAAATTTAATTCACATTTCAACAATTCCCATTTCTAATATACTCTAGGCATAGCAGAAAAGGTTTGAAAGTTTCCAACAATATATTCCAAATCAGATGATCTTCTTGCTTCACACTGAGAAATATAATTATAAGAATATTTTACGTTTCTGAATTACTTAAAAAAGTTATTTTTAGAGATGTTTAAGATGTTGTCAGTACCTCACTTTGGGACGAAACCAAATCTTGTCCTCAAGCTGAGTAACAAAAATTTCTGTTAGGGATTTCCCTCTTAACAGAAGCTGAGCGTTCAAAAATTTAATACCAAGGAAAACCATCCATGCTGCCAACATTACAAAAAGTAAATTCCAGAACTTTTTCAGTTAGTAGCAAAGCTAGAACAAGTGTCTTTTTAAAGACATGACTCAAATTGAAAATTATACTAAAATGCAAAATTGTTGTTGAATCAAAGTTAGGTATAACAACAGGAAAGAGCAGCCCTAGCAGAAGAGCTCCCACTGCACAGGAGGTTATTACACAGCTGTGCTGTGCAGAGCAGGATTGAAGGGCATGAAGCAACACGCATAATTCAAATAAACCGAGAGCCAGGTCAGACCTCCCTCCCACAGCCCCAGTCAGTCACAGCCATCCCGTGAGCTCCTCTCAACCCCAGGCACTGATTTGTTGTTCAGCACCATCAGCACAGCTGTAAAGCCACAGTCGCGCAGAAATCCCTAAAACAGACTATTTGCTAAACTGTTTATAAGCACCTGGCAAATAGCAAGGTAATAAAGCAGCAATAAAATTGCTGAAAACAGGCCACGCTGAGCTATTTTAGTTTCCTTGGCAGGGTAACTGACCTGGCAGACATGGGACAGCAGCAGTTGTGATGTGTCTTGAATTCAAGAGGGTTTTCTGGCACTGCCTCAGGTGACAGTTTCCTAAGCAAGCTCATGAAACAGGGCACAGCTCTTGGAAAATTTGTATTTTAAAAGTAGTCATTAGTAGCTTGCTGTCAACTTGTGAGATTTAAGTTTGGTCTTGAAAAAGGTTCAGCCTCAGGCCCAACTACTGTNACTACTTTCAATAATTTTGTTATTGACTGATATAATAAAATCAAGGAACTATAACAATTAGAAGAGTCAAAATACTGGGAGTGGCTGCATGAACTTTCAAGGACAAGCTCAGATTTCAAACTGGTTTTGACAAATTGAAGAGAAGGATTCAAAACCAAACGAGATATGATGGATGAAGGCAGGTGTAGACAACAATGTTTAGGAGATGAAAGGTCTACACACAGATATTAAATGGAAAATAGTAATAGTGACCAAGAGGGACAAATTGTAGTCATTGATCACAAAAACAGTGACCAGCTGTGGGGAAACAGTGGCTGCTAAAAGGCACAGATAGCTGAGCCCAGTTTTTGGTACTAGTTTCTAAATATCTTTCTTGGTGAGTTCAGAGAAGGTGAAAAAGAGCTGGAAAACACCATTTCAACAACAGCTGAAGGAAAGCAGTTTTCTGTAAGAGAGGAAAAGTAGAATGTCATGTGGCCTTGCAAGACAAAATAAAAAAGGCTGCTAAGAGGACAGCAGTCAACTGCTTTCCATTTCCACTGGAAGAAAGCACAAGTTAACTCAATTTGGACAAAAGAGATTCACTTAAAACATCAGGAACGTGCCAACGTGAGGAAATAAAAACACCACACTTCAGTTATTTTCAGAGACTTATGGGGTTCACTTCAGAATTCTTCAAAGTCCATTTCTATCAGAAGCACCAGGGAACATTTAATCACCACCACCAGAAAATCAAAGATCGATTAGGTGATCCTCACGGCTTTCTAAGAAATCCAGTGCAAACTTTGTACCATGACTGATATTACGTGGAGGATACAAAATACTACGCTAATAGAAATACATTAATTAAATGATGTTCGATACCTTCAGGTCTATTTAGCTTGCTCAAGTGATCTGCAAAATGACACTTATAGTATAAATTAATCTGGATTATATATGACATAAAAAACTAGCAAATAAAGCCATGGATTCACAAAGGGTTTTTAAGCCTGCTGCCAGTACTCAAGTATAAGTATGAAGCAAGATTATTTTTTCCAGGATGTTATGGCTCCATCTGGAAACCTCTTCTCTAGTGCTGCTCATCCTTCCTTCAAACTGGTCAATTAAAACCAGCCAAGGA
Organism: Mystacornis crossleyi; assembly: GCA_013400655.1. Taxonomy (NCBI): domain Eukaryota; kingdom Metazoa; phylum Chordata; class Aves; order Passeriformes; family Timaliidae; genus Mystacornis; species Mystacornis crossleyi. Next base: position 80,412 of record VYZQ01065853.1, read on the forward strand.
AACCCCACGTGGCCACTTTAGGGAATGCACAGATTAAATCATAAGCTTTGAGGGAAAAAGCTGCAAACAAGACAATGAGTTTGCACCTCTGTGATTGATGTAAAACCACTTATAAAACAAGATGTGTGATCTGCAGCATAAGAACAGATAGAAGGAGGAAAATCTGCACCAAAATCATAATGTCAAGCGTCAGTGGTCTGAAGAAGAAACAGATGTTTGCAGTAGTCTGTCTGATGATGCGGACGGGCACTGAAGAGTACTGTAGGGTTTTGTTCCCACAGCCTTTGTGGAGTAAGACCAGTGAGATACTGCTGCTTTATAAACTCCCCAGCAAAGGGCTCTGCCTTGCTCAGATCCTGCTCAGTTCCAAACCTCTGCTCTTAAACTCAAACTGGTGCCTTCCAACTCTAACCATTTTGTGACTCCATGATTCTACTTCAGCAAGCAGGGTGACACACTAGGAAGGGAATTATGATGTGAGACAGATACTGCTGTGAACCCATCATTCAGATTGCACGCATTTTGGGGCACACAAAGAATTACATCCCAGCCCGAGCAGTGGAAGTGCACTGGGTGGGCTCTCAGAGTCCATCCCCAGATTTTTGCTGTTCAGAAGGATCCAGTGTGCGTGCTCCCAAGGACTCTGCTGTGAGAAATTGCAAAATCCACCCTCCTTATGCAGACAGTTCCCTGAGGGGTCTCTACATACCACACGGTGATCCAGCTTTATCTTAATCAGCTTGGGAAAACAGAAACAAAAATAAAAGAATGGCACTACTCGATTACATTTACTGCAGTATTTGGGTACTTTCGTATTAAAAATCCTATTAAAGCACCTATTAAAACACAAATTGTGCAATAAAAGTTCTACAAGCTGTTTTTATTTTTAAAGCCAACTGGAAATCATACAGTATTGTTACAGCTTAAAAAAGAACATTGTTCTGATTTGAAATTGATGAAGACAGATTTGTCTGTTTCCTGTTGAGGAACGCTGGAAGCTAGGGGGTGCCCTGGCAATGCACACAGCAGAGATGCTGATTCTAGTTCAGAATCTTTAATACATTGGGGACAACAGTAGATCAGTCTTATTCATGCTGTTTATACACCTCCTCAATCCATTGTCTTCTAAATTCTCAAGAAGAAATAAGATTAAATTACTTGATCAATAAACTGGAAATACATGTGGAGGATATTTTTTTTTCTACAACTGACATAATATCAGTGAAATTCATTTTGAAAGGATGGGGAACTCAATGAGAGGAAGAAACCACACCTCTTACATTTCACTCTTGGTCAAAATAAAATTGGCTAAAAAAACCTTCTGCTGTGTTTCATTTTAGAATATCTTCAGTTTCTTTTCTTTGACTTTTAATGTCGTGTCAGTACCAGTGATGCCTTGATGGGGCTACCTAAAAACAGAGGCTAGACAAAATTAAGAGAATAAAAACAGGTATATTTATTGAAGGGACTTCAAGGTACATTTTGGGCAGTCAGAGCCCTAGGATTACACCTGAAATGGATGACCAGGTCACGGATTTCCATACTTTTATAAGTTTGTTCCCTTTGCATATCGGGGGTTAATCCTCCTAGTTACAATTTCAGGTAACGAAGTAATTTACCCCCAGTTTTCTCCTCCTTAATCCACTTTGTTTATGTATTTCGGTCCCTGAGACAGTAAGACATCCTTGAGTTTCAGGCCTAGAGAGGATTTGTTTTGTCTAACCAAAATGGGAGAACAGTAGCTAACAAGCTATATGAAGTTTTAGAGTTACACACTAAAGCATTACAGGATATGAAAAATATAAAAGCTGAAATCCTAAGGCATCACCAGACTAAATTTACACTGCACATCNCTAGACAAAATTAAGAGAATAAAAACAGGTATATTTATTGAAGGGACTTCAAGGTACATTTTGGGCAGTCAGAGCCCTAGGATTACACCTGAAATGGATGACCAGGTCACGGATTTCCATATTTTTATAAGTTTGTTCCCTTTGCATATCGGGGGTTAATCCTCCAGTTACAATTTCAGGTAACGAAGTAATTTACCCCCAGTTTTCTCCTCCTTAATCCACTTTGTTTATGTATTTCGGTCCCTGAGACAGTAAGACATCCTTGAGTTTCAGGCCTAGAGAGGATTTGTTTTGTCTAACCAAAATGGGAGAACAGTAGCTAACAAGCTATATGAAGTTTTAGAGTTACACACTAAAGCATTACAGGATATGAAAAATATAAAAGCTGAAATCCTAAGGCATCACCAGACTAAATTTACACTGCACATCAGCCTGGTGTCATGCTGCAAGCTGCCTCCCAGAAAGAGGCAGTGTTACATGGAGGGGTCCTTTCTGTGATCTGAGTCAACCCAATGGGTTTAAAAACAAAATTAACTCTTCTCAATAAATGTACTTTTTCTACCTTTGAAATTTAAAGGAAAAGTAAAAGCAACAACTCTGAGAAGGTGGTCTTAACAAGGGATATAACTCCTGCAGGGAATTTGCACTGCTTTCACTCAGGGAGTTCTCAGTATCAAGGCTGTTGGGGAAAAGCTGGTTGATGGCTCAAATTCTATGTGCAACACTGTTTGGAAATGTTGTTCAATGAATAAAATACTGTTGCCATTTTGGTTCAACTCATTTCTGTCATTTGTTGAGGATTTAAACAATCAAGTGGGACCTGTTGCTTTGTTAGAGTAAAATTTTTACAGGAAATGCCTTTTTAACTCCCTACTATCACCAAGTTGTTAATATTCCCAATATGTGGGGGTATTGTTACTTCTTATCAAGACTAGTGTTAAGTAGATGTACAAGTCTTCAATTTGTAGAAATGAATTGACCTAAAAATTGCTCATAAATTTCCCCTGATGCATACTCTGTAGAAAAAAATCCCCAAACTTTTTTAGATAAATTTAACATGAAAACCCCTAGGATTATTTTTCTTATGATCAGGGGAAAGGATTCTCTTTTTCTTTGATTATCTATATCAAAGGGGAAATTTTAAAACAAGCTATAAATTATATATATTTCAGACAGAAAACTATAAAACATCATTAGAGAAAAATACCTCCTGTTTTAAAAGACGTGTAAAATCATTAGTTTTCTGTTAACTGTGGCAAACATGGGAAGAGAGTAAGTGGATTTCCTTATAATTACAAAATTTGATTGGGAAAAGAGCCTAAACTGAACTTTTCTTATTAAGATTTTCACTTCTTTCAGAGTTACTAAAACTCCATACTTTCCCACCATATCCTTTTACAGCAGCTATAGTAACTACTGCTCTGAAGGCAACTTTCAGCAGTTTTGAAAGAGTGAATCACCCAGGTATTGAACAAACTGTCCTCAAACCAAGATCCACTGTTTTCAATAAAAGTTCAAGCCCACAAGTTTCTGTTACTTTCTGAATATAAAACCTAAACACCCCAAATTAAAATGTTTTAACTTGCTCTCTACAGACTGCGTGAAGGATATACTTGAAAACACTTCTGAAGGGTGCAGAAATAAAAAAGATTTTCCAGGAACATAATTTGACAGAAAATCCTAACCTCTTCCTTATACTTAGCTTTTGATTTCTAGTTTTTCAGTCTTCTCAGCACTGGGTAACTGAGAGATTAATCTGGATTAGTAACAAAAATATGCTGAGCTACCCGGGGGTGGAATCAGGTCATAGAGCAGCGTCATATCCCTTGGTGGAAGCGTTCTGGACATGGCTTGACAGCACCCTGAACAACTTCACCTAAGGCTCTCTTTTTAAGAGAAGTCTGGATGAGTCTCCAGCAGCTTCTTTCCACCTAGAATTTCCTATGGTTGTGCATAGATCTCAGACTCAATATCTCTACTCAATAAATAATGACTCATTTTGTACTCACATTGAACTCAAATCAAACTATTTTAGATGAATGGGGGGGGGAGGGGGGACAAAAAAAACAACCTAGAACAAATGGGACAGGGTTCTCTGAGGAAACCCCACACTTTGCATCCATGTAAATGCAGAATAAAAAAGAAATCCTTCTTTAGAACTAGTTTTTTCTTTGTTAAAAGCTCTAATTAACACCCTAGGTTAATCTTTTTAAAAAATAAGCATTAGGGTAAATGGATTAAAGTATTCATAGTTTATTTTACTAGGCAAATTACCTGTATTACTTCATGCTTATTAACTACTCTAACTTAAAAATAACAAGGCTAGATTGTACCTGTGAAACCATTATGGGATTCATGTCAGCAGGTGAGCTATAAACACCTTAAACCTCACAGAAAATATTGCCAAAACAGTTCCAAAATAGATGAAAACAAATAATTTTTCCCCTAAGAAAGTGTTTATTGTACACCGGGGTGGCTGCAACCTAACAAAGGATTTTGATTTGGTTGTTTTTGCAGTACTGTTTGTGTTTTCAGAAATTTCTGGAGGAGCTGATCTTGTTCAGGCACGCCTTGTTACCCACAGTCAGGTTTTAGATACTTCATATTTTAGTTTTAGGATCACATTTTCAGCTTGCATCAATACCTTCAAAATAACAGAGGCCTTACATGAACATGGTTACAGGAAAAGGAGGGGGAACAGCTCCAAGGAGAGAAAATACAGCTTTGTTCTTGCTTCTCTGCTTTAACCCAAACCCGTATTCCTCATGTAAACTATGGAAAAGCAAGGTCTGACATCCCAGAAAATAATGATTTTGTAGAAATGTTGTTGCCGTTGATCACTA
>VYZQ01065856.1:0-33900 GCA_013400655.1 Mystacornis crossleyi
TTTTTTTTTTTTTTTGGTAAAGACATGATTTTTTTCCATGTGAGAGATTTAATCTTTCAAAGTCTTTCTTGCTCTATGAAAATGATGTTCAGCTGATTGGATTATTAGACAGAGAACAGCATCCTGCCATTGGCTGAGTGAGGAGAGTGCCTGAAGTTTGATTAATTTGGCCATCTGAAATGCAGCAGAAGGTGCTGTTAAGGGAACTGGACGATGTGTAGCGTAGCTGAGCCTTGCAAACCTCCTTATCCTTGCAGGCGCTGAGAAAGAGCTGCTGAAGTTAACAAGTCAGAGGGAAATTTAGCCAGTTAGTACAGCCGTGAACACAAGTACAAAAAAACACAGTTGTCTACACTGGATGGCCAAGTGCACCAGCACCAGCAGACAAAGAAATTGCTTTTTCCCTTTGCAAAGGGAATATTTTTAAAATTTTGACAAAATCTGCTTTGTGAAAACATCAAATCTTCTATAGAACACATCTGAAATTCATTCTGGTCATACTCCAGTCCTTGTACATGCACAGGTCGAACAAAAGGAAGCTGATTTCATCTGGAGATTAGAACATAATTCTGAGAAACAATTACTTTGTTTGGTAGACTGAAGCATGATTAATAATTAACGCTTGCGAAAGCAAAAAACCAAACAATGTACTGTTACCTCCTGGGTCAGTAATAGCCTTTTTAGTTTTGGGGATGGAGTATTTTGGCAATGTGTCTTGGATATCTGAGGATGTTTATGCCTTTCTGCAATGTGTTTAAAGCAGCTTTGATACTACCTGGACATCATGTTGGTTTTTTTCAGCTGGTGCTGTGATTTTTTTAAATTTAGTTTATATTTTTAACTCCCCTGTAAATTCAGATATGGATCAGTGTGAGAATATTTTGCAGTTTCTGTTTATATTGTGGTTTTTTTAGTTCTCAGATTATTACAGTTTGATTTTTACCACTGAATTATTAAAGTTATCCAGGCTCCCGTGTTGATGTCTCTTTACCTCAGCTGTCCTTTTTGGGCATGACCTTTGTTGTACAACAATTGTATCCTGCAGGGAGGAATAATAATCAAAAGACATTTAACAAAAGGAGTGAAAAAGAAAAATACTAAAAATACTGTTATAATGGAAGCTGACTATTCTGTGTGCTGTAAGGCAGTGGATAATAATGTCTGTCTAATATTTTGTTTAGAGAATGGCAGTGGTCTCTGCAATGTCCTGGGTCCTGTATTTGTGGATAAGTGCCTGTGCAATGCTGCTCTGTCAGGGGTCCCTCCATCACACTTTCCAGCAGCATCACCTGCACAGACCAGGTAGGACTGAGCTCAGCCCTGGGCTAGCAAGCTCTCTGCCTGTGCTCGTGTCTGTCTTGATAAATGATTGACTAATCAAAATTATTTTTATCATTTAAGTTTTATGAGTTGCTTGCCTTTGTATTGCGCAGCATCTTTTTTTGGTGAGTCTAATGTGTGTTGTGCTTTGCCAATCCGATGTGGGAATAATCATCCTTTAATGTCATTTTCTAACAATTTGCCAACATAAGAATCCCATTTTGGGTAATGGTTCAGTTTCTGTGTCCTTGTTTCTCTCTCCTTCTCCCCATTTGGTGAAGTTCTGGAATGGCTGTAGAACTTGGTCACTGTGACAGCACAGGTTTGGAGGGCTTTGTACTTATCTGACCCAAACTGGGTTCAGGTTTGTTCCTTAAATCACAGGTACCAAATCTCCCTCAGTCACCTATGTGTGCTGGAGGTCAGGTGCTTGCCTTGGAATAAAGGAAACACACTTATTCTGAGGTTCTCAAGTTTACCTCTGAAAATTGATGGGGCTGCAGAAGTGTGGCCCGAAGGAGAATTTGTGACTGTGAGTAGACTGCAATGCCTGTAAAGGCAGATTCAATCCCACAGGTTAGCAGTGGAGAACACAGCTCACTTGGACTGCTGAATCTGCAGGGACAGCACAGCACTGGTTTTATTGTGTTTTTATTAATAGAAATGGATCACACAACTTTTTCAGCTTCTAATTGCACTTTGAAGAATGTGCTGTGTTAAAAATTGAGGTGTTGGCATATCCTAGCAGAGTATTTTCATCTGGTTAAAATTAGATGGGCCAAGAGTGCCACTTAATGAATTTGAATGAAAAAAAAAGGTGGGAGAGGCTTTAAGAGTTGTAGAAATGAAAGATGGAAAATGTTAACTCACACTAGTGAGTCATTTTACAATGTGGCAATTAATATTTTAATGTTTTTTGATCAAATGACATCCCTTCAAAGACAGATGGTCTTGAACACAGGTCTTTAGCAACTTTAAAACTCAAACTTTTCCCAAGTACATTTCTTGCCCAGAAGTCACAGGTATTGGCATTGTCTTGATTTCTTGTTATAAAATATACATGGTATAGAGGAACTGACCAAAATCCTTGCTAGGCCAGGTCTCAGTGCCCACGTTAGAGCATCAGATTAACCAAGGGTGTTACCTTTACCACCTGGCAGTGCAAGTTTGGGAGTGCTTGAAGTTTGAGGGATGAGGGACTTTTTGGGACTTGCAGAGATTTATAACAATGCAATCGTCAGTAATGCTGCTGGTTATTTGAGTGTCTCCCTAGTGAAGGAAATGGGAAAAACCAGCCCAGCTAAACACATATGTAAAAGGAAAATGTAATATCATTTTATGGATTCAGTAGAAACAAGTGACATTATGAGAAAAAATGAGAGCTGGGCAGATCCAGAGCTCTGCAACATTTGCCTAAGCTTGAAAAATCACTTTTTTTATGAAGCAAGAACAGCAAGACACTGAATGCATACCAAATGTTGGGGAAATGTGAAAAATGACAAAATCTTTCACTCAGAGATGTGCTACAGATAGAGTGAAGGTTTTACAGCTGCCTCATCACCTACTTAGAAGCAGCCAAGCTTTCCCTCCTGCGAGCCTGGCTCAGGCAGCTTCTCTGCACCCTACATGAATAAGATTGATGATGTTCTGATCCCAGGCAGCCAATTTCAGTCTCTCAAGAAATAATCCACTACACTGACAGATGAGTGGAATTTGACATGATGTTCACCTCGAATTCAGATTGTGCTGCACCTGGGAAGTACCAGCCAGTGAGTGTCCTTTAGGGAAACTTAGATATTTTGGACAATTTCTGCTGTCACAACAAAAAATCAAGACAGTGGTTTTTTTATAAGGCCATGAATTTGCAGTCTGCCAACTGAATGTGAAAGGTTGTACATAAAAGGGATGGAAATATGTTAACCAGCAAAATGAGTGATTTTAATGTATTCAACTGCAGTCCCTGAGCACACCCTATTTTTCATATTTATATTATTAGGAATGCATAGTTTACTTTTAGTTAGAAACTGTGTAAGAAAGATTAAAATGTTCAGCCAAATAAAAGTGAATTAAAAATGGATGCAGATGAGCGAAGGCATGATTTCAGTAATTTAATATTCGGTGTATGAAATTTCAACTTATTGAATCGTGACAAATATACCTGTAATCAATAGCATGCTCGGCATACCTTTTCTTTCAGTTTGTGATCTTCCACAGATAATGAGGTGCTCTAAAATAAGAGAATTTGAGCAGTTGAGTCCATCATGGGGCCACTTTGGTATAAGGTAATTAAAAAGGCAGGTTCCACCCCATCTTGTGATTCTCATGCTTGATGAATAGAAGAGTCTCACTGAGCATGGGAAGGTGCAGGTAAAAGAGAAAATCCTCTTGGAGTGTATTTAGCATAATAAACTTGAACTGAACACAGTGGATTAGCACAGTGAATATATCCATCTGGACTACTGCAGTTAATCCAGTTTTGAAACCCTGGAAATCAAGGGCAATATATAAAAAGGTTAGTTTATCATCAGAGATTTCTGAGCTTGATCTTTTTTTTTCCTCCCTGAGACTTTTTAAGCAAGTATCTGAAAGGGCTGAAATAGATTTGTACACACTGTGCAAATCACAAAAGCTTAAAGCCTCTTTTCAGTGAAGTATAATTTTTCATTTTTATAATTCAGTACTTCTTTATTCAGTTAGATGACTTAGCAGAAGGTATGAACCTGGAAACAAATGTGATAAACTTCTCTACATGACAGTATTTTTGATTGACTGTAGCTTTATTTTCTGTGAAATGGTGGCAGATGGGCACAGGTAGTAAGGCCATAATAAATACCACTTGCTTCTAAGATAAATGATGCTGTATTATTGGTGCCTGTTCATTATTTCTTTCTTGTCTCATTAACACGGTGAGAAGTTTGAGTGCTGCTCTTCAGTGCCCTTAAGTACTGGTGTTGGTTTCTTTTGACTTGGATAGATAGGAGGAGACCTTGGAATAAACCTGCAGAGCCCCATTGCAGTGCAATTCCCCTTAGGCAGTACTCATGGCTTTCTGCAGGGTTTTTTATAACTATATTTCATTTTCACGAAAATCATGTTAGGCAAAGGATGTGTGAAAGCATTCACGGGAAATAACTTTATGTGGAAACAAATCTCCGTCTTTGCAAGCTTGTCATTTCTGTGTGATTTAAGAAGAAACAGTGGTAATGAAAAGAATTCCACGCTGGTTGTTTTAGTCTCTAAGATATGCGCAGTTGTAGGGCTGTTGAATTGGCCTGAGGGGTTAGAATGGACGTGTGATTTGCAGAGTTATCTGAGTGCCTGTGATAGTTGATTGATCATCTGATTGACAGGATTGACCCTCACAGCAGTAGGAAGTAGGTGCTGGCATTTGGTGACACAACAAGATATTAGCAAAGGACCAGTTAAAAAAAAATTTATAAAATCAGCCATCACCCTTTCAATTGTGCAATTCTTTGCAAAATTTTGGCTTTGTTCTGTAACAAGGTATTGGATCTGTCAGCTAATCTTAGGTGACAACGCTGGCCGTGTGTTACTTGGAAGGAGTAACAGGGATTCACCTGTAAGTTTGTGCAAATGAGTTAGGTACACATCAAGTTAGTCTTGTGTGCAGTGTAAAGATGTAAGGCAGACACAAGCAGAAGAATGTACCCACTGTAGCACTGCTGACATTTGCAAATATGCTAATTAAAATAGGCCTGTTCAGAGGAAGAAATCATGGACTGAATCAAGGCTGGAGTTTTATGATGCTAAACATGAAGTACCTTTTATTGTGACAGTAGTTAATGATGTGCCTATTAAAAATCTTCTCAAGAGGTGATTCTCTGTACTTCATATTCTGAGATGGAAAAATCAGACTCAAAGCAATTCTGCACCAACTAACAAGGAACAGCAACCTAAGGATGCTCTGAGCATGTTTCTCGGTAGACAGCATTTTGCAGAAACTGGAGTCTGTAGCTGTGAGCAAAAAATGTCTTAGTTCTGATCTTGGCCTTCCCACTGATTTTTTTTATAGCCTTGGGGTAAACCGCATATTTTCACATTTCAAAAGGTCTGCTATTTTCATATGCCCCATATATGTGACTATTCAGTTCAAAACAGGGTTTTGAATCTAATTCCTCAGGAAAGTGTAAATAAAATGTGTCTCTACTTTGTAGAACAATTGAGATTTGGAAGGTGAGTTCAATGGGATTTTTGCTCTTGGTGTTGACAGAAGCAAGTGTGGCACTAGGTAGTTAATATATAAAAGTTTCTATGATTAGCAAGAATTGTGTTTCATTAATCACATGGTGTGAATGCGAACTGTTGCCTTCAGTACACAATGTTCAAATTGCCAGGCAGGAACAGAGCCAGCCATGGCCATGAAAGGTGCCAACTAATGTTTCTTGCTGTGTTAATTAAAATGAGCAAATTTTTAAGTTCAAATCCCTGATTCAGTTTTCATTTACACCGGCAAACATATAGGAAGCACCACAGTGCCCTGGTTTGTTCACAGCCTGAAAATCCTGCTCACAACGAGCTGTTCCAGTCACTCACTGGAAAGATCTCCCTTGTGATACCTTTGTTATACACACCTGGCCTTCACAGGCTGCTCTTGAAAATGCGAAATTACCAACTGCTAAGTGAAGAAATACAGGTTGTAAGTACCTACTGTGTTCCTGGACGCATACAAAATACATTCGGATGTATGTGGACACGTATTTTGTTTAGGAAGAGAACTGATGTGGTAAAATCAACACTTAAGGATGAGGTAGGGTTTCTAGCAGCATGATGGCAATGAGCTGCATGCTGTGCTTGTGTGATGCACTCGTTTACAGCAGCAGACTTGATCAGAAGTATTGCACCCTGTGTTTTTTGGTTTGTTGTTTGTTTGTTTGTTTGTTTTCCTGAAAAATCAAATCTTGGAAACAAAATCAGCATGGCTCCAGGGTGTGCTTGCAGATCGGGTTAGCCATGGATGTTTTTGGGGTCTGTAAGCTGTTGCCTAAGACACAGGGAAGTAAAGGGGAAAGGAAAGGTTGGCATTGCCAGGGATCAGCCAGTCCTCAGTGGCAGGAGAAGGGCAGCTGAGATCCTCACATCTCGGTGCAGGTGGAAGAAAGCTGTCACCAGTCACACTGCAGAATATGACGCCTTGTTACTTCTGATCTGGGGAGATGGAGCAACCTGAGGGCGAGCAGGTGTTGCAGCTCGATTAACTATGAAGAGCAGCATGGCCAAGGTGTGCAGTGGGGCCCTGAGCAGCCCACGGTGCCCAGTGAGGCTCCTCAGGAGCTGCTGGAAGCGTGGCTGCATTCCCCGTGAATGCATTCCAGTGGTCACCCTCACGGAACACCTTGCACAAAAGAGCAACGGCAAAGTGCTCACAGAGGAGCAATGGGATGATGCCTCCTGGATGTGCTTTCACTGGCACTGTCTCTGCTCTGGTTTAGTCCCCCTGCTCCCTCCTTCCTCCTGGCCGTGCTCCCATCCCCATCCCGAGCCGCGCCAGCGCTCCCTCAGGCCTCTCTGCAGGCAGACACTCGGGTAGGTGCAAAGCAAATCCCTCTTGGCATGGCAGGAGCTGCCCTGGTGAAACAGGGACCAAAAAGCACCTCTTGCTGTGCTGGCCCCGGCAGCATCTCCTGCTCCCACGCCCGTGTGCTGAGCCTCCCTCTCCAAGTGCAGCCTTGGGGCCCTGGTGAGTCATGCAGGGACCTTTCGGTGCACAGCACTATTTGTAGCTCGCTGTCACGGCATTAAAGACTGTGAGAATTCATACTGTGGTGGTGAAGCCCCAAGGAAACTTTGGCACCTACAAATATAAACCCCAAAGGAAAACTACATTGCTCTGCACTGGAGTATTTCTGCCGATAACATCAGAAACATGCCTTTAATGATTAGCCTCCTTTAGTCCAAGGCTCATTTATATTTTAAAAGGTAATATTCAGTGCATTGCTTCATAAGATTGATGTGCTTTCTCCCATAAGTTTGGTATTATTTTATCCCGTACTGTCTATAATCTTTGTATTTCCTTTTGAAGGTTTGCCTTTCCACTCTGTGAAACCAACCTTTGCTGCAAGCAAGATTTTTTTTCATGGTGGAACTCAACATTTTTTGCTATTTTCAGATGCCCTGGACAGAATAGTTTTCTCCAGCTGAACTTATTTTTTTGCATGGGAGTGATGCTGGAGTTTTCTGTTCATTGTAGCCTGGGTAGGGACCACAGGGAACACGGCACAGTTGGAGTTTAAATTTATGAGACTCAGCCAGCGATGCACAATGGGGAACCGGGGGTGTAAATTAAGCTGAATGGAGTTACAAAGCCCAATGTTTCTGTGATTCATATTTCTACGCTCTATTTAGATTGTTTTTTGACATCTCTCTCTTGCCTTCTGTATTTCTTTTGGAATAACAGTCTTCCCCTTTTCCTTCACAGTGGGTAAAGAAACAACTCCTGCCCTTCTTTAAAGGTCACTTCAGTGACAGCAAAGTGCAGGATCACTGTTGCCATCATGATAATCAATAATTGTGTCCCAGTAGTCCATTGTAATCCTTATTTTACTTTGACAAAACAGCTTGACTTGGGAATTGTATTGTTCAGAAATGGAGGATTTTACTAGTTTTTGGATGACGTGAAAGTGATTCCTTGAGAACCACCAAATGAAGTGCAGTAAATAAATAATCTGTTGTCCGGGATGGGTACCCTCCTTGTGGTGCAGAGTCTCTTGAGTTACAAGTAACTCAGTGAATAACCTGCTCTCCCTGAGTAGCTCCCACCCAACCACATGTGCTGGGAGATTTTTGGAATTGGGCACAAATATTTCTTCCATGAGCAGTTAAGTTTCATTTGTATACCATGTACCTTAACGCTTACTAAATGAATAGGCAACTAAAAACCAGCTTAAACAGGGATCCTTGTCTCTTGATTATCAGGAGACCTGTTGGTTCAGATTAAAGAATGCTTTTAATCCATCCTGATGCATGATCCAAAGCTCCTACTGGATTAATTTAGTTTTCTGTAGTTGACAAATCTGAATCAAGAGCCTTCATTGTGAACCTACCAAAACACAGTGAGCAAAATACACTTTCAATTAAACTGTGACCAAGTGAAAGTTATATCTGTGGAGAACTTGATTACAAGACTCCTATGAATGTACACATCAGTTTGATGGAAAGTGGGGAATCTGGGACTGTGATTTTTTCTGTGTAGTAAATAATGTCAGCAACCAAAGGCTCTACAGATCAGCTTGGGTGCAGGCAAGAGCCTCGGAATCTAAACCGCACACTATGATAAAACTTAATTTTTACTGTCCTCATTAATGCTCTCCAAAACTGCTGCTAAATATTTCTGGCAAGCAAGGCTGCAGTGCAGTTGTACTGTGTTGTTCAGGATTTATTAATTATAATCTTTTCTTGCAGAGTCTATTTATATTTGATCATGACATTAATTGGTTGCCAAAACAAACTAGAGTTAATGGTGTTTAATTAAGTGGTTGAGAGCAAGCAAGGACATTTTATTTGGAAAATTGGTTTCATTGATTTATACGTTTGTTTCTTAAAAGAACATGCAGAAATGAAGGGAACCTATTGGTTAGCACCTCTTTTCTATGTGCTGCCCAGGAATCACAATAACACAGTGGTGACTTTGAATACGTTCAAGAGTTTAAAAGTATCTGTAGTTCATATATTTGCCTCTACAAACACATTAAGAAGTAAGTGTTCACATTCTGAACGATTCTGAATTTAAATGAAACCTAAAATCAGACAGAAATGAGGTCAAATAACATTGAAACTATCTGTAAGATAATGTTCAGAACACTTCGTTTTGAAAAACGCATTTCAAGGGAAAACTTAGCTTCATTTCTGGACTGGCTGAAGGTGCTGTGGATAAGGAAGGTGTGGTAAAATACACTGAAATATGACTAGATAGGTATTTCCTGCAATTATATTCATTAAAAACTCTATTATTGTATTTCTGTAATATAGTAATTCCTATGTTTTCTATCGTGTTTAAAAATTGGCTAATTTTACTGTTCAGAAACTTTTCAACACCAGCCTATCTCATGTTTTAAAGCCAAAACTGGAACTAAGTAGAAAATTCTGAGGACTTAATATTTGGGGGTTTTGTTTGTTTTTAGGAATCAATTTCCTAAGTTGAAACTTCAAAACGTATTTCAATATCTTTGTGCCTTCTTTATTTCTGCTTTGATATTCCTCTTTGGGGGGAAAAAAGATTATCTATATAGGTATCAGCAGTTACCCAAAACAAGCCATCATCCTGATAATGGCATAAAACCTGTCTGGAAGCATAAATTCAGATCTGCCAGTGGCTGCCTCTTCCAAGACCTCAGAGAGTTCAAATTCAATACCAGTGTGAACTTGAGGAGGGTCTTGTGTGTCCTTCTGGCTGATACCAGCTCCTGTTTTGGTTTAGAGCAATGCTGTAATGAAAGGAGGTCTGGTGTTTTCAGAAGCTGCCCTTTTTAATACAAGGACACACTTTTCATTAAACAGCAGAGATCCGGGGAAAAATCTTGTTTAAATCATAAGCTGTCACAGTTAAACTAACACTATTTACTGTGACTTTCATTAGCTCATTAAATTCCTCTTTTTTGTTACTTGCATGGACTACTTTCAGATTTGGGTGGTCAGTCAGCCAGAAGTCACAACTGTGTTAAACAAAAAAACACCAAGGGATGAGTTGAAGCTAACAGAGGCTTTTGAGTTTGTAATTGTTTTCAGTGTGCTGGGGCAGGATCTGATAGGCAATGACTGTCTAAGTCAGCTCCCACATCTGTAGTATAATTATTTCTGTAGTAATATCTTTTTGTGAGGCTTTAAAATGCAGCAATTTTTTCCCTCCAGGTAATTAGAAACTGTCTTTCCTCAGCTGAAATATCAGTGCTTTCTCCATCAAGTCAGCTGCCTGGGTGCTGTTTATCCTAACCTTGTTTTGAGTTTCTCCAACAAATAGATGACTCCGTTAGTTTTAATTTAGTTTCTCTTGGTATTCTATTATCTCTTTCTAGTTGGCAGGCAAGGAAATCAGATGTGAATCAAATGAAACCATTTGTCATGAATTAGTGCATACAAATGCCTTGATAACAGCAGTAGACAAAAGCTGTGAGTGTCTGAATGCTGACTTAGGAAGGGAAAATTAACAAGGCCAAAGCACCACGGGTAGCTGTCCCTAAATGAGATTGTGCAATGCCTAAGAGCAATGCAACACTTCTGTCCCTTCCCTTGACATTTGTCCTCTACTGAAATCTTAAGACTTTAGGGAAATTCACAGTGAAGCCTGTGAAGTGGGGAAGTGTCCATGGCAGCTCCTGGCTTTACCAGGACTATGGACTCAGGACCTTCCCTCTATCCATTAAAATCCATCTGTATCCGCAGCAGAGATGGAGGATGGGGCTGACAGGTGGGCAAAAGCAGAGAAAAAAACGTTAATGATCCTCCAGTGCTGTGTATCCCCATTTGCCACAGCACAGTGGGAGTCAGGAGAGCTGCCAGGCATGACACAGTGGATTCTGTCGAGGTTGGATGTATCCTCCTCAATGACTTCTTTGGAAATATTTTGCATTTCCTTCTTTCCCTGAGGGAAGAATTGTGTAATTGTTTAATGCTGATTCCCACTGTTGATAACACACTGAATCGAATGACTTGACAGTGGTTATTAGATATTTATCTCATACTTGTCATGGTTACTCCAGTTCCATTAGGAGCCTGGTTGGTCTCTTTTGAGTCCTGAAAGGTGAATGTGAGTGCTGGAGTTCCCCACTCAAAGGATGGTGGGAGGAAGAGCTCAAACACAGTTGTAAGAAGGGGAATTTTGTGATGTCCTGACTGGGAGCAGGTTGTGGGCAAGGAGCATCCAGTGCACACTGTCTTTCTAACTCTCCAAAACCACCCCTGGGAGATCAGCAAACACAGAGGTTGATATTTACTGCAAGGTCCAAAATGTAGGCATGTTACCTGTTGTTCTCTGTAGGTTTTTATCCTGTTTCAATCTTTATTTTCCCTCTCACTTGATTTTCCCTCTTCCTTCCTCTAAACCAGTGTCCTTTGTTTTCTCTAAGTCCTCCTTTACATAAGTTCTTATGGCTCTCATTTTTGGAAAAGGCTTTCTGATCTTCTTCCTCTTAATCAATGCACCTTGATATGGTCTTTGAGCAACAAAATTCCATTTGATTTCATCCGAATTTGATCACCAGCGATATCTTAATAAAAAACAGTTCTATTTAAAAAGCATCAAAATGAAGCTATTTGATGAAAAAACTTGAAATGCTAGAATTTCCTACTTCCTGATATTGGTACTACGGATTAACTCTTTTCTAAGAAAAAACTGGGAAAAATATAAATCATAACCTCTTCTACCCATAGGAAAAACTATTTCTGTTGATCACAGTCTTCCAGTGGGAAAGATTTCATGGTGATTTCTGGTGTCTACACATCCCACATGTGTTTTGATTGGTGCTGTACCTCCTACAAGCAATGTGGTATCGACCAGTTCATTGTACCAGTCAGTCCTCGGAGGTTCAGGCTATACAAGTCCCCCCCTAAACTCTGTTCTTAGGTGAAAAAAATTATTTCTTATGTTCCTTGTTTTGTTTTTAGCCTATCAAAGGAAAACGTGCTGTCTATAGTGTCTAGAGATGAAAACAGCTACAAAGCAGAATCACATTTATACTGAAGTCCTTCTTATAAGGGTTGTGTGTCATTAGTATGCTGCTCCCTACATCTGAGGGGCTGTGCTCTTTAACAGGTGAGAAGAGATAATCTGTAGGGGAAATTCATGCAGAGTTTAGAATGCAGACCGGCTTTTAAATGTAACTATAGTAAAATAATTTTCTCTGTGTAGCACATTGTATGAATTAGTATCTAAAGTTTCAGATATCTTACTCTGAGCTGTGTCCTCTCTGCTTTCCAAGTGCTTTAATGTCCAGATTTCACATAGGAGCCAAAGATATGAGCAAAACTCAAATATGCCTTTGTCAGGAGGGATTATTCCATATTTTGATAGCACATATGGGTCTCAGAACATTTGCTGTAAAGGCAGCATAGTTTTACAGGGACTCAACCAACCACTGGCTGTTTGGTTCTTTCTCTTTATGGCCAGCCCAGGGACAGCCTATGCAGCATCCAGCAGTGCAACAGGCCATCAGAGGAAGAACTGTCCCCCAGGAGCCATTTCTGGTAGCTGGGACGGAAACAAGTGAGGTTTTGTTACTCTGCTCCTCGCAGCCTCCACTGGTGGCTGCCAGATGCTGTTCTGCAGCTGGTACCCAGGGCAGCATCCCCTCCCTTGTGCTCTGTCCTTGGCATGGCTTGACATGCAAGTTCTTCTCTGAGCCGGGTGATGGATCACGGAGCCTCTCAGCTCCCTCTTTTCATGGAATCAAGTGCTTTGCTGTAAGCCAACTTCACGCTGGCTTAAACTTCCACGGTGGTTAAGCTGTTATCGCTCAGAGTGCCCCAGATGAGAGGTGTGAAGAGCCCTCCTGTTGCTGGTGCTCAGTTGACAAAGACATTGTGCCGTGTCAGGGAATGTTTCCCGGTCCAGGGAATGTCCAGGCTCTCAGGTGAACTGCGGATGGGCAGTGCCGGCTTTGCTTCAAATGTGGGGTTTCCCACTTTTTACTTAACTGTTTCCTTAAGGGGTTGAGAAGATTGGGCTTATTTTAGGACAGAAAGGCTTCCTCTTTAACCATGTTTCTCACTTGAAACCTATACTTCCCACCTGAGTTTAGTGCCATGCTTCCAGCCTTTCCCAGGCAGTGTAAAATGGATTCTGCATAATTCAGAGTATTCTCTGAAATGCGTCTGACTTGCAAATATTACCTGACCGCTGTTATTCAATACACTTGCAGGCCAGATACACCAGTGTGGAAACTTGTGTCAAGATAAACGTTGTCCTATAAAGGGGAAAAAAAAAAAACCCCAGACTATTTCAATTGCTATAGTTGGAAAAACCCAACCCTTAACCTCATGATTGATTCTAAAAACATGGATTGCTCTGGGGAAAGCCCTAGAAGATCTGTCCCAAAAGAGGACTGTGCTCTGGGAGTCCTGGACAGAAAATAACCTGTGAATGTCATCTTGTTTGGCCCAGCCAAAGGTGTGGGCACACACACTTGGTGGGGATAAAGGTGCTGTTAGGTTCCTGCACGTCCTTCCCCACTGATGGCCATTTTTGGGCTGTGTCTCTTCAGCTTGACTGCAGAAGTTTTGCTTCTCACTTGCTGGAACCTAAAAAACCTCCAAGCTAGAGAAAGATCTTCTCCATGATTTGTCTCTTTTGGCAACACAAAAGCTCAGAGGTTCTGTAGATATTTATCAGTGTTTTTGTTTCGTGTCAGGACTTTTTGCTGTCATAGAATGAATTGTGTGTCCCACTTCAGACTGGGGTCACCTGTTTGGACTGGGGAGTCCTGGTTAGGGATCCTTTTCCTCTCATGCAATGAAAAGGTGGCTGATCACCAGCTGATGCCTTCTTCCTGGCTTGCAGAAAGTATTTGGAGGCTCTCATTAGGCCATTAGTATCAAACTAAGACTTGATTACACCTCTACCGATGAATTAGTGTTAAAAATGCTCCTCGAATCCCTTGTGGTGATAAGCTTTCATGTGCTTCAGTAATTGTAGCAAATTTTCTTTCCTGTTGTGACAATTGTTTATTTTTTAGTTTGAGGGAATACAGGGTAACAGTCTACATTTTGAAAAGCAGCATTGCTTTTGTTGTGTGACTAAAGCAGTGTAAATAATTGAATTTTTTTTTTTTATGCCAGCAAAAGCAAGATATCAAGTGTTGGTTTGGTGCAGTATTTACATTTTGAAATTAGTTTAGAACCACTCAATTGTTTTTCTGCCTAAGTGGAAGAGAAAAAATAGAAAACAAAACCTGAAACGGTTTGACAAATTTCTAGACACTGAAAGAAGAACGAGGAAAAGGCCAGATAAATAAAAAAGACTAAAGATGATACAGTTTCTTTCCTTAAATAGATTTAATTCAGAGTATCTCTAATCAGAAATTGTGTTCTGCTCTAGGGACTGACTCTTCATCCTTCTCCCTAATGCAGAGCTGTGGTGTTAAGTTATGGCTGGAAGGGAGAGTGCCTTCCAGTAGCTCTTTGGTTTTACATTTTGAGTAAATAAGTAAGAGAGCAGAAATGAGACATCAGGATTTTTCTCTCTCACTTTTTAGAAGACAGCAAAACCCCCAGTCCATCGCTCTCAGTCTCCATGGGTAAGGTAGTGTTCTATGGAAGGTTGGATGGGCTTTGAAACAGCCCCTAAGCCTGCCAAAAAGGGAGGAGATGGGCAAGACAGGTCTAAAATCTCTGCCACTGAAGCTGAGTACATGGCTCTGCTCTGAGCTCGTGGGGGCAGTAGCTGGTCATTCATAACTTAAGATATGTGAAAAGTAGATTTTAACAAAGGATGCATATTACAAAAGCAGTGTGTTCCAAAGTTTACCCTCTGGACAGGGAACACTTTGGCAGAGTACTTTCTTTTGAAAGAAAGCTGAATCCCTGCCCCCTAAATCTCAGAGCAGTGTGAGAAATGAAGACTTTCTGCTATTCTGCTGTATTTGAACTCAAGGCTTGGCCTGTAGCTTCTCTCTGAGTTTTGGGGGAGGCCAAGGCTCAGCCTCAGCAGAGCCCTGCCCATGGCCTTCTTCCATTCAGGAAGAAGCAGGAACCCAGAGGGAGGGAAGGCAAAGCTTTGACAAACCCCTGTTTGTCTGTAGTGCTGTTGTGTTTTGCTGACTTCAGTCATCTCAAGACCTCTGCTAATTTAATGAGCACATTGCTCATGTCAGTGTTACAGTTATCCACGTCAGACACCAATACTCCTCCCTTAATACACATTTGCAGCTGTTATTCTGCTGTCCTTGAAGAAACTTGGACTGAAATATTACTTTGAGAGATGCTTTTAGGTTTTGGTTGGTTTGAGGGTTTTTTAAACAATGTCTTAGTATTAGAAATGTGTTTCTTTATCTCAGTGATAGCATCTGCTTTTGTCATTTTTATGTAAACTCAGCTCTGCCTTGCACACCACCACTGTTCTCCTTTTCCAGAGAAAGCAGCATCTTCTCTCAGCGGTGGAGCTCTGTGTGATCTAATAGCAGTCACCAAATCCAGCAGTTATGAAAACTGTATCTAACGGTGCCTTTTTCATTGCAGTGAGGGTGGATGGGATTGTGGTGGTATTCTTATGTGGACTTATTTGTTTTAAAGTAGTAGGACTTAGCGTAAATGAGTTGGGGGTTATGTGCCAGGAGACCTTTAGTAAAATATATAGACTTGTGAAGAAAACAAACAAACAAACAAACAGAAAAACCTCCCAAACTTCTGGTAGGAACATATCACTTTCAGCAGCATCCAAATTTTGGTAAATTTGAAAGAGAAGTTGAGATCTGATGTATTGGGTTTGGCCAGGCTTGGTGGCAGGAGGGGGGCTGCAGGAGTAGCTTCTGTGAGAAGCTGCCAGAAGCTTCCCCCGTGTCTGACAGAGCCAATGCCAGAGGCTCCGGGATGGATCTGCTGGCCAAGGTCAAGCCCATCAGAGAAGGTGGCATCAACAATAATATGGTGGTTTGGGAAGGAGAGAGGGAATTTGGGACTGAAACCCAGCCTGGGAAGAAGAGAGGGCTGGGAAGGAAGATGTTTTTATTTGCCATTACTCTGCTCTGGTTTGGTAATAGATTAAACTGATTTCCCCCAATGAAGTCTCTTTTGCCCCTGACAGTAAGTGGGGAATGGCATCTCCCTGCCCTGCCTGTCATTTTGCCTCCTCTGTCCAGCTGGGAAGAGCAGGGATGGAAGAGCTTTGGGGGGCACCTGGCATCCAGCCAGGGTCACCCCACCACACCAAGGGTTTGGGGTTTTTATTTTCAGCAGCCCAAAGCACAAACCTCTTTTCAAAGCCTTCTGATGCCTGTTGAAGTCCCAGCCCAGTTTTGTAATATCTTTTCATGTTGTTTCCCATCTCAGTGGATGATCTCTTGCTGTCAAATCTTAGAGCCCCAACTTTTTGCCAGCAGAAATAGAATAGGGTGTAAAACACTTAGGATTTTGATGGTCCTTCATGTGGAATAGAAAATGTAAATTCATTTCATAGCTGACAAGGAGCTGATTATTTATGTTTCTTAGAAAACAACAAAGAACGTCCAAGAATCTTTTTTTACCATTATGGATGACTTTCCTTGTATTTTTCACATCGTTCTTTTTTGAATCATGACAAAGTGAGATTAAACAACAAACAACCTCTGAGATCTGTCATTTTCTTTCCAATGATTTGCATAGGATGGTGCCCATAAATTATGGAGGCAGTTACTGGATACTGTGAATGCACAAGTACTTTGTGATATAATTTTGAGAAGCAACCTGTGTATTATATCTGCACAAGATAATGATGCTGTTCTATAAAAAAGCTGTTAAACTTTCTTGAGACACTAAGCCTTGAGGCAAGGGTGCTAATTTCTTTATTTTTTTAGCATAAAATTGAAAAGTTTTATGCTGGATTATATAACACTCTGGCTACCTCTCTTCTTATTTATTTAAGCATCAAAACCACAAAAATCCTCCATGTTTTAGACACCCTCCTTTGTCTGAAGAATCTTCTCTATCTGTAAATGGAAATCTTGGGAAAGATGCTATAAGAAAAGGAGGCTTAATTCTGTTCTGCTGCAAAGACTCCTTATTTATGGCTTCTGTTGTTTTCTGTATTTCCCTTCATTATTTCTTGAGGAGGATAGAGGAAGGGGGCAATGTATCATCTCCCAAAGTGAGAAAGTGTGGGTATGCACATGGCCAGGCTTGTCTAACCTTTTTGTTCTCTGTGGTGCAGGAATATTCACTGTCAGCTTCTGTACATTACCTCATCTTGTAGTGCGGGCACTCATTTTTAGTGTGCAGAGCTGGATTCTGCCCTCGCTTTCTTCACATGACTGTCCTTTGCTCTTCCCTGATTTCTTGTCTTCTCAGTGTAGTCCGTAGTGGGATGTTCACAGCAGCAAGGTCCTAGGCCCTCTCATGGATAGCTCAGTGCTAAAAGTTTCCCTTTGGCTGACCAGGTCTTGCCATCAGTTATCCAAATACTCACAAGGGTTTGGGGTCTGGCTGCATTCCTGCTCGTCCTGATGAAGACTGAAATGTTTTCCGTCCTGCTGTTGTTGAGAGCATCTTTCCTCATTGTCCAAGTGCCAGTCCAGAATGAGATGTTTCCCCTGGGACCACAGCTTGTCACAGACCAAAGCAGCGGGGATAGAACTGTGAGGGACAGCAGAAAATCCCTGTGCTGCATTGGCCACGGGAAATGGATGCTGCTGCATTCTTCAGATTTCCACCCCCACCCCCACCCCCACCTCCCGAGAGAATTTCTGCAGCTGCCCTAGCAGCAGGGAAGATTTCTCTCTGCACCTGCAGGGACAAGGTGTGGCAGAGCTGCCCTGGCCGGGCAGCAGCAGCAGCAGTGCCCCAGCACTGCAGGAGCTCAGCACACACTGATCGTCCATGTTCCTCTTCCCTATGCCCCCAGGGCAATCTGGCGTTGTCTGTCCTCGGGCAACAGCTCTGACAGGCTGGACGTGGTGCTGGTGAGCCGTGGCCCCAGTGGGGCAGGCACTGTCCAGGTCTCCTGCCTCCACAAGGCAAAGGCAAAGGCAAAGCCCCGGCAGACCTGGGGGCCGACAAGGTGCTACTGCAGACACAGGGCTTCTGCCATTCTTTAGGTAAAATCACTCAAATTACCTGATTTTTCATTGTTTATTTTGTTATCTGTCTAGCCTGGCCCCAATAAAGGAGGTACTCTTCTAATATTTTTATTTTACATTTTGCATTCTTGTGGTCTGAGCTGGGCAGACCTCAGTGCTCACGAGGATAGATTTTCTAAAAGAAGCACTTAAAATCATAAAGGATAAATGTATGAAACCTGAAACTAGTATCAATTACCCTTTGTTCTTCTCTAGAAATATTTTTCTTATTACATTTTGAATGTAATGATTCCTGTAACAAATTCTAAAGCCTGTCTATTGACTCAAGTGCAGAGAATGCTCAAAGTGTCATTAAGTCTGCCATGACTCTTTCTGTCAGCATTAAATATTTGGGTAAGTGCAACTCATGCTGTAAACAAAGCCATGGTAAACTGGGGGAAGATAGTGCTTGTATGTCCATAACACAGCTTTGCATCCATAGCTTTACTGTAATCCCACTCACTTCTTGCTTTGCATTCCCCACATTCATATGGATTTCTTCCATGAGGGTTTCAGGCACTACACCTTTCCGTATGTGTGGCAAGATTCAGAAGCTGCAAATCCATGACATCAATCCACTTGGTGATCTTCCAGTAAATAACACCTGAGTTTATGGTTTGTTCAACTTTGTGATAGATCATAATTTGGGTTCACAGCTGTTTGCCAGCCTGGTGGGCAGAGGGGTAAATCGGCTCCCTTAGGAGCCTCCAGCCTGGCAGCACCTCACCTGTGTGTGATGCTCAGAGCCTGGCAGGGAGAGATTGCTCCAGTGATTCCCTGCTCCTGGTAGCTGTGACTGGGGATTTAAGGAAGTAGCAGGCTTTCTTTACTTGCCAAACATTTCAGTTCCATCACACTTCTGGCAGTGATAGGTATGTTAATTTTCATTTTTTCATGTAATAGTCTATAGCCCTAAAATGTCAAATTGTGAGCACATTTGTAGATTAGGTTTAACTTTTTATGCTTTTCCATATATATTACTTCTTTATTGGCAATATTAAATCATTGTAGTTGAAGAGTTAAATATCTAGATTTTATTAATTTTTCCCCTTCCATGAGAATCATGCCAGCATCACAGCATCTTACTCAGCTGTCAGTATATAAAGATGTTTTCTCCTTAGAAGTCTCTTATATAGTTACACAATAGGAAAGAGTGGAGGATATAAAGATTTCATCTGTATGCTTTTCCATAACTTAATTTATATTCCTTAATTTTTCAAGGAGGGAAACTTCCCCACCTATGAGGAGAAAAAAGAAGTAGGCTGTGAAACATTGTTCTTAATGGCAGCAATGAAAGTGTTCTGTGATTTGGGATGTTAGAGCGAGTCTTCTGGGAAATGGATTAGAAGGCCAGGAGAGGGTATTGTGATCAAAGTGCATAGTAAATTAATTTACCTCACACTCCTGCAATTTATCATATAGATATCACCTCTCCATGTGTAAAGATATATGAGTATGGATATGATATTGCTCTAGTGCTTTTATCTTATTCCGGAACCTAAATAATTTAACGCTCCTGCTTTAACCTTATTGAAATATTAAAATCCTGCCATTCCTTAGATTTGCTTTTGTTACAACTGTTACATTACATTTTTGTGTCATTATGACACCCATTCGTAACTGCAGCCTAGACAGGTCTTTGGCTGTTTGAATAGAAAGCAAAGCTGTTTTGGGCTGGTAAATGCAAAGAAATTTCATGATGAACAAGGACACGCTTTATAAAGTAGGAGGAATGACAGACTCACTGACATCAGGAGCCTTTTTAAAAAGAAGTTTTTCATTTGCTCTCTCTTGCAACTTTTGGCTTGCAGTCATTTCCCATCTCTAGAGCAGTTCTGAGTGCTTTTTCAAGTTACACTAGTTATGCTGCACAATTAAACTTGGCTGGTAAACACTTCATTAAAAATATCTACTTCAAAGCAAGATGAAAGAAGACTTTCAGAGGTTTTGATGGAGAATGGAACAGAATAAGGATCCACCTATTGTTGAAGGGCCTCGAAGCAGGGAGTGGAGGTGGTGCAGTGAAGTTGGGTGTGGGGAATTCACACTTATGTCCTGGCCTGAATTTAGCGGGGGAAGAGTTGTTCTTTGATACTCTTGGTCCAGGGTAGTGCCCTGACAAGGGCTCTGTTGTCTCTGTGCCTTTGACCAAAACCTGCCTTGTTCCTTAGCAACTCTTTCCCATCAATATCCCAAGTGGCTCCTTCTCAGAAGGTTTCATGTGTACAGAATGTGTGCTACCAGGCTATAAAGAGATTCCCTCAGAAAAGTCCCAATTATCTCAGTGCCTGTGCTCAGTTCAGTGAGAGTGAGCTGGTCCCTGCTGCTCCTGGAGCTGGCAGAGGGCTGCAGAGAGAGGATCTTCTCTCCTGCCATTCCAATGATTCCTTGGCTCCTGGCTGCAGAGCCAATTTCTTTAGAATCCCTTTTTTGCCTGCGTTCTTCTAATTAATTACTTATCTCCAGGTCTTTTAAAAATCTGTTAATTGGTGTATGTAGCTGTCTGTTTCCCCTAAAGTCTGAAACCATTTTATGCACATCTTATCTAAGTGTACAATCAGCTAAATTAAAATTAATTACAGTTTCCGAGGCTCACTTGAATTCGTTTTCTGAAGGGAGAAAAGTTTTCTTGATGTTTATTTACAAGTAGAGGTCATGAATGTCCCTGTATTAATCTTTTTTGATTACTAACACCTGATAACTCAGATTGCTTCTTCCTAAAGTATTTTTGGTTCAATTAATTGCCTTTACTGCTGGATCTAACACACATTGTGCTGTAGTAAATCACCTGCTAATGAAAGTACATCTTTTTAAATCAGTTCAGACTTGCCTTGTTAGACTTCTGTTTGAGGAAAAAAATGTACCTAAAAATACCTATAGAAAATACATGTAAAAAATACAGTTACTCAGATAATTAATTTCAGGTGAAATTTTTCAAGGTAAATACTATGACCCTTAATTTTTTTAGTGGGTGTGACCATCATCTGCATTTTTTTCTTTGTAATTTTTTAGCATAGAATTATTGGTTTTTCTTGTAGGTTTTTCTGTTTATTAGAGTCTCGGAATCTGTACTATCACTTTGAAAATATGACCCAAGGAAACCAGGAAGTGTTTACAGAGTTCATGGAATGATGAGCTGGTGCAAATATTGTAACTCAGATTCCAAAACTGCCAAGAAAAAGGTGATGGAAGAAGTTGATTGTCTTGTATAGGAGGAAATCTTTCCAAAACAGGCAGTTGGCTCTTGGCTGAGCTTTCATCATCCTGTTGCTCCATCAGCACAATGTAGGCACCAAGTAAGACCACGTTGATTCAGTGGCATCCTACCAGCATTGCCCAAAAGACTCAGGGCAGTAGAAAACTGTTCCAGGATTATACATCAAAGCAGCTTTAGACCCTCTACCCAATGAAATTCATTGGTGGCTCATGTGAGGGATTTCAGATGAGCCAAATGACCTGTCAGAGAAAGGAGTGAATTCTTAATCAGGACACTTCATCTTAACCAGGGCAAAATGAATCTCTTCTGCTGAGGTAGAAAATTTGTCATGCCAGCTTTTGTTCAGGTCCTTAAGAGGGAGTGTGGTGTGTGACTGGGTCTGCAGGTGGTAAAGAAGGGTTTGGGTAGTCAAAAGGGAAGAAGGATGCAGTGATTTTATATAAAGAGGCCAAAGCTACAGAACCACTTTGCAATGTGTCAGACTCTTAACAAATCAATATAAGGTGGGATTCAAAAAAACATACTGAGGACTTAGACAACTAATAAACTGCAGATATGTTTGGATAAATTTTTAGGTCATAATCCTTACTTACCAGGGTAATCTAGCTATTCAAATCTTAACATCTCAAGTGCACATCCTAGTGATGCCTGCACTAAAATTTGCACCTGTCTCCTTGATGTCCATGATATATGGCTTTTTAGCCTGGTACAATACAGTTAGAACAAAATTCTTCTCTTGTCACACCTGTAGCAGGACTCATCATTGTGTCAAATCTCAGTTTTTGGTGTTATCCCCTGTAAATAATTTCACCCTGACTGTAAATTGAGTATCATCTTCAGCTTGTGTCACCCTGGCCGTGTCTGAATCATACTGCATGAGCCATCTAAGATGCAGTTGTTGAAGTCTATATGTGCAGCCAGAAGTCTTATTAAAGTTCTTGTTTCATGCTCTGATTATTTCCACCTTCTTTTGTTCTTCATAAGTTTTGTTACACTGTGCTGATGTCTGATTGCCCTTAGCCTGTACCTTGTCGTCCCTCCATCCTGGTATCCCCTTTGTTATTGTATCAGTTGTAAACTGCCTGATTTGATTATTTCAATAGTACTTTTTGGCTGTTCCCAGAAGATTTATTTCCTGTTTGTTGTGTTGCATTTGCTTTCCTGTGTGCCTTGCACTGGTCAGCTTTTCATATTGTCTATCCCCACAGTACTTTCTGTACCCAAGCACCAAGCCCCTTTGGCCTTAGCTGCTGTTGGGATAGGGGATTAGGTGTAGCAATTGGTCTGATATTCTATAATAACTTATCTATTACTGCAGAAAGAAAGATTATCTAAAGAAAGTCTATCTTCAAAGGCCTGTACTTATGATAACAGACAAATTATTCTTTAACTCAGGTGACTTTCTGATCTACAAAGACATCTCCTGGGACAGAGTGGTTTAGTACCCAAATGCAGATTTTTGCTTTCTGTGGATTTCAGCCACAAGTTTTCAGGCATTTAGTTTAAAAGTTGCATCAGGGTTTCATTTTGGTGGGTCTTACTTCTCTGAATATCCCTCTCTCATAAAATGATTCTAGGCATGTCCGCACAGTGCAAAGGGACACAGACATGTCCTAGCTGGAGCCTGCACCAGCTCCAGAGCCAGCACAGGTGCATCAGGACACACTCACTTGTGTTAATTTGATACCCTGCTTCCCGGGCTGGGACACTTGTGTTGCTTCAGTATCACGTGTTGATTGCAAAGCTACTCTCTGCACTCAGGTGTTCAGAATAGCATATTTTTAAGCTATTATATCATCTTAGGGGCTCATAAGGCCAAAATTCAGTGTTTTAAATATTATCTTAATTATACACATTTGTGTTCATGCTATGTTTCTCGGATTTTGTTAATGAACTAAGTTATCAGCAAAAATTATTAGCAGGTGTAGCTAAGATTTGATATTGATTGACTCACTTATGCCTGTGGGTATGCATAATATGGAGTGCTCTGGTTTATTAATGTGAACCAAATTTTACTCTCTAAAAGAAGGAAGATGTTATTAAAGTGAAATATATGTGTACAGCCAGGCTATTGCCTTACAAACTGTGGTGATAAACCCAAGGCTTAGGTACTCCTGAAAATATCCCCTATAGAGAAGGACATGCATTTGTTTATAATAACTCAGGGATTTAGAACAGGATTTCTGCTGGCGTTTGTAGCCCATGCCCTGGCAGCAGTCAGCAAACTCTTAATTAGCATCTAAACCCAACTTTAGGGCCTCAAGGGTGACCTTCAGTAGAAGGGAGCAATCAGACACTTTTAATTTCCTAATTACTGAGTGGGGCTAATGGATGCATGGTGACATCAATTCCACAAAAACTATTCTTGTTCCACTTGGGTTCCTTGGACTCCTTTGTGTGTATTGATTGCATCTCTGCCCTGAAAAATGTATAGGCAGTGTGAAATAAAGCTATTTTGGCTTGAGGGGTTTGAAGATCAACACTGTCACTGTGTACAGGATAATTTAAATGTGATATTCCAAACAGAGGGCAGGGTGCTGTGCTCATCTCCACTGAAATAGTAGTTATTAAGTGTGCTCTGTTTTAAGGAAATAAATGTTAAATAGAGTTTTCCTTAGAGCTGAAGGGCTTAAATTGCTCCAGTGACTAACGTGCATTATGCCATCAGTTAAGAGCAGCAGCTGAGGTCACTGGGCTTTTTCAGCCTGGAAAAGAGGACATTGAGGGGAGACCTCAAAGCCTTCAAAAACTTCCTCACAAGGGAAAAAGTGGAGGGTCAGGCACTGAGCTCTGCTCTCTGGGGACCACTGACAGGACGCCAGGGAACAGCTGGAGCTGTGCCAGGGGAGGCTGGGGTTGGGTATCAGGAAAAGGTTCTTCCCCAGAGGGTGCTGTGGCACTGACCAGGCTCCCCAGGGAATGGTCACAGCCCCAAGGCTGCCAGAGCTCCAGGAGCGTTTGGATGATGCTCTCAGGCACAGGGTGGGATTGTTGGGGTGTCCTGGGCAGGGCCAGGAGTTTTCTGTCTCCGCTTGAGTAGCTCAGCTGGTGGTTTATATACAGGCTGTGTTCACAGGGTGTCCCTTATCACTGCTCACCCACCCAAGTGACTTAGGGCAGGTGCAGAGCCGGCAGCCTCTGGGGTTCAGACCTTGCTGCTGCCGTGGATCAGGGACCTGGTGTTGGACTCAGAGGCCACACCGTGAATTATTTCCTTTGCAGTACTGGCATACAGGGTCCTGCTTTCCCCTCTAGTTTTCTACCCCTCTTGTGTGACCTGGAACCAAGTAATTGCTGTGCACTAAAGTACATGTATTTACTGGTGTAAAATGCCAGTAATTGTGCCTTACAGCAATTATGCCAATCCAAAAATTGCTCATCTAAATCAATTTAACATGTGATGTCTTTACTGCTTTTCACCAGTTTTGCATTGTGAAGAATGATAAATAAGTGGTTGGTCTTTCTGTGTCATCTGTTAATGTTTGTGCTTTCCTGTGTCCCTCCCCTTTATTTGTCCCTAATGGAAATTTAGTGTTTAAATTGGTTGAGTGCTCTTGATTCCCTCTGCTACTTTTGCTGGTCTCTTTCTTTTTCCCACTTTGTCTTTTTTCGGGTGAGTATCTCACATCATACTAAAAAAGAGCAAAACTTAACTATATTCCTTCTGTACTATTTTTTTTTTCCCAAAACTGTTACGTTTCTAGCTCCCAAAGTGTCAGATGTTAGGCTGAACTATCATTTTTTTTCCAACCTGACATTGTTTACTTTAGAAATAGCTTGGAGAAGGTAGAGCTGACTTATGACTTCAAGTGGAATTACATCTGTTTTGTTAACTCTTGGATCATTTAATGATTTTTCCCCTCTAAAAAGAAAAAAATCAAACCACAAAAAACAACTCAAAAAATCAATTGAAATGCAGTTCAACAAATGAAAATAACAATTAATGTTGGCCTTCAAAGTGAAGCAGGGGGAGTTAATGCTGGTATTCCCTCCAGAGCCCAGTGCTATTTTTCTTCCTTTGATAATACCAACAAAGTGGAAGCAGCTTGGGCAGATTTGTGTGGGGAGGTGTAAAAATTGTGGGAGTGTGGAAACAGCAAAATAAATTTATCTTCATCCCACTACAGTGTGTCATTGCAGCTGTTTATTTCAGTGGTTGTTCCACATAAAATGCTGGAGCAGAGTCATTTTCTCTGCTGCCTCAAACTGGCTGCAGCACTGGGGTGTTTTCAGGTAATGGGGCAGCAAGGAACAATGAGTCTGAATGCTGCCCATGTGCCTCGGACAGTTGCAGGTCCAGCTTCTTCACCAGAAAACAAAATCCTGCTGTAGGAGCTGTGCATGTGTACAGCAAAAGAAGTGAAAACCCTCTGAAGAGGAGCTTGAGGTTGGAGGATGCTCTTTCCTCACAGATTTGAAAAGCCACATCCTGTAATTTTTTTCCCTGTGTCCCCATTTTTGAAGCGAGCAGTGGGACAAATGCTGAAAAGGATTCCCCTGTTTCTCAGCTGCCTTCTCCCTCTCACTGGGAAAGTGCCACAGTGAGTCACTTTTAAAAACAAGAGGTGACTCCAGGAGTGTTGCTGTTGTTGACTGCAGAGGGGAATGCTCCCTGATGAGCCAGCATTCCTGTTCTTGCAGGGTTGTGTGTTTTGGCTCCAACATAATTAAAACTCTGTTTTTTCCAGGACTTCAATGGCACTTGAGTTCTTGCATTGCAAAGCGACCTCACCATCTGCTCCCAAGTTCTCATCATACCTGGCCAGAGACAAATTTTCAGCTGAGATGTGACTAGGTAGAAAGGGAAGAGAAGACTTTGGACAGTTAAATAAATACATGTTCTTTGGTGTTTATTAAAGCATAGTAACTCTCATATTTAAATAGAAAAATAACTCTTGCAAATTCAGTTTTTTCCCTAAAGTTCATCTGTTGCTATATGTGATTCTGGTGCTCCTATACTTAGAAATGCTTAACATAAATTATGACCTAATTAACATTTGCATGGTAATCTAGACTTCCTACAGCTTATTCTCCTAATTAACATATGACAAATGATCAAGAATTAATATTTTATTGAAGCATAACTTGTCCAAGAAAACTCATTAATGCTGTGGAAAATGTTTCATTCCCTCTATAGCTGAAAAGTGTTCTTTTACAGTTGAGACTATTATATAATTTTGTCATTAAAATTATTTGTTATTAGAAAAATTATTGCAATAACGATGAGTGGAGGTGTTCCAATATTTTCTCAAGTTGTGTTACAAATAGATGAATACATGTCCTGACATGATCAAATGGGCTAATTAGGGCTAGGGGGAATTTGGATTGCTCTGTCATTCCTCACTGGACCACAGTCATCTTCAAACAGGTGCAAAGAAGTGCAAAACCCAAGTGCTGTCCCTCGGTGTTTATTTGCAGTGTGACAGCACCAAAGGGCAGTGTCTGTGCTGTGCGGTGCTGGGAGCAGATTTCAGGTGAGCCCCAGGGCGGCCAATCTCAGCACACACAGACATCAGCTTGGGCCCTCCAGCTGCTGGTGCCTCATTCACTCTGTATTTCACGTTTTCATCTTTTTAATGTTGCAAAACATCCTTGTGTTTATCCCTGCTGCAGTGGGGTCAGGCCTTGAGTGGGACCCTGCTCTCTGTCCTCACCTTTCCTGGGGAGATGTGTTGCTGCTTTGAAGGATATGAAGGTCTGAGCTCCAATTTTCCATCTTAAATGGATGGCAAAGTAAGGCTAAAACAGAGAGCTAACACTTCAGGGGAAAAAATACTTTCTTTAGATCTACAGGAGAAGAGCCTGATGACTTCAACAAATGTGTATAGGCTAAGGATAATTAACACTTAAATAATAATTAGCTGCTAACTTGTATAACCAAGAAACTGAAGTTCTAAATCAAGGTTATAATTAGGGTTACGTGATCAATGCAGCACAAAAATCCAATTAGCTAATTCCTTGAGTTCACAGTGATTGAGAACTGGCCATTTTTATTGTATCTTTTCGAGCATTCTATTTCTGGGCACTGCTTACCCAAAATTTGAATACAGCTGTGTTTGCTTGGGCTAAAATAGTAAGTTTGGTTACACTTATAAAACTCCAAAAATTTAAAATATTCAAATGAAAACAGATTTTCTTCTGCTTGAATCCCCGTGTAAATAATATCACTGAAACAATATGTGTCCTTTTGCAGGAATGTCACATCTTTGTTGTTTGGTCATCAGATACATCTCTACAGGCACCACTTGCTCCATTTCTTCTAGATAATATGTCATCATTTGTTCACTGAGCAATAAATCCTTAGTGATTAATCAATCAATACCTATTGGTTTCAGAAGGAATCTCAGCTGCTTGTGAAATACAGGCTCTGCTCCCTAAGGAAAGAGCAGAAAACATGCACATATTATACTAACATTTGCTTTGTTTTAAAGTCAAATTAATTTTGCCTTGCCTGAAGCTGAGAAGGAACTTAATCATATAGAGAGCCTGTAATAAATCCTGCTTGACATATGGTATTTCCTTATGAGCTTCTGATAAGGAGGGGACAGAGCAGACACAGTGTTCAGGGACAAAGGCCTGGTATTTCTCGAGCACCAGCTGAACTCCGACATTTTGGATTTGCTTTTGTACTTGAATTGTGTGTGCTTTTCCTGGAAAGAGCTCCTGACTCAATTTTGTTGCACATGGCTGCTTGGCACAACTCTCAGGTGCAGGCGCAGTGCAGAGACATGAATCTGAAAAATCTGCTTCATAGATTGTCAGTCAGCTCATCTCCAAGGTATGAGGTTGATGTCTCAGGTTTGAGCTTTATGGCTATTTTTTTAACAAAACTCTGAATATTTATCTAATTATAAGTTATCCATAACCTTTTTAATTCAACCAGCAGCAAAGATTTTTGGGTCTATATTTTCAGTTCTGAGGCTGTGAATATCTGTCTCAGCAATTCAACATGCCCAAACTTCTACAAACTGTGGTCATGTGGGTGATTGGTCCAGTTGGGGAGTCTGTTTTCTCCCCCAACAAGTTAAAAACACAGGCCAAGAATATGGGGGATTTTGACCAAGGGGAAAGACTAGGTCTGTATCTGAATGGTGGCATTATGTAGCATGTCATCTCAGCTATCAAATGAGTACAGGAATGCTGAGAATCCTTGTGTGTCATCTTACCACTGCCTTCTCAGGAGAGGCCTTAGTGAGAGCACTGGGTATCACCCATTTTTTCTCCAGTGTTACAATGAACAGAATGTTGCAGAGTTGTATCTTTGACTTTCCTGTTAAGGGTAACTGTTAGAAGAGTTCCCTTTGTCCGGGATGGGAGTGCAAATGGAAATTGGTAATATTGATCTGCCACCAGTGATGTGTTTTACAGCTGAGTGGGAAGCATATCATCCCTTTGAAGTTCTCTTTCTCGTTTGGCTGTTTTTCCTTTGTTCTAGTTATTTTTTATGTTCTGGGATTGATGCCCACAATGCAAAGAGAACTGAATGAAAAAAACCTTCAGAAATATAGCAGTTCGTGCCTGTTTACATTCTTCTGTTCTACTTTAGAGATACTCAAGCACATTTGACCCTGAAAAAAGGTTTCCTTTAAGGCTTTTGATTCACTGTGACATATTATGTGTCTGCATTATGCAGGTGCCATCACCGCACTTGCCCTCTACTGTACAGCTGGAGGAGTAAAGTAGTAACACAAAATTTTGTGTCAGTCACTTCAACTTCAGGTGACCTTTTAGTGCTCCCAAAACCCAGATGTGCATATATTTTTTCCACGAACTTCATAGGAAACAATAAAAGATTGTTTCTACAGAGGAGTAACAAAGCTGATGAAAGGACTAAAGCACAAATCATATGAGGAGTGGTTGGTGGTGTTTAGCCTGGAGAAAAGGAGGCTCAGGGGACCTCACTGCTGTTTACAACTCCCTGAAGGGAAGTTGTAGCCCGGTGGGACTTGGTCACTTCTCCCAAGAAACAAGTGATAGAACCAGAGGAAATGGCCTCAAGTTGTGCCAAGGGAGGTTTAGATTCGATATTAGGAAAACTTCCCTCACTGTAAGGGTTGTCAAGCACTGGAAAGGGCTGCCCAGGGAAGGGGTGGGGTCACCATCCCTGGAAGTGTTTAAAAAATGTATGGATGCAGCAGCTGAGGGTGTGGTTTATCCGTGAACATGGAGCTGCTGGGTTAACTGCCAGTGGCCTGAATTAAAAAAAAAAATATCTTGAATGTCTTTGATCTATGACAAAAGGTCAAAAGTCTGAGATGCAGAAGATATTGCACATCACCCATGGGTCTGGGGATGGCAGAAATGTCAATCAGGCTCCTGACTATTTTGCAGCGAGAATGATTTTATGTCTCCCATGGTCCTAAATCCTCCAAATGCAGAGCACTCTCACTCTTGTGTCCCTTTGTTTCTTCAAACATCTGAAGGGTGACTGTAACTTGGCTTTCTGACTGAAAGAAATTGTGAATAATTAACTCTTGGCTCATATGGTTATTTTGGATTGGACAGACTCTGATCTGTACTGGTTACTCAGCTTTCTTTTTCCACAGGTTGGAGAGTCAAACACCTTGCAATGATTTTATTTCTTTTACACAAAAACAGCAATGTTTTGTGTCTCTGCATTGTTGTATCCTAATTCTATTAGATCTGCAGATAAACCCATAGCCCTGACGGCCTCAGAAAAGGTTTTACTTTCTTCCAGTTGCTTGAAGCAATCCCTATTTGCAAATAAACAAGGAGTTGTTAACTATGTCCTGTAAGAAACTCAGGCCAGTGCAGTGAGGAAGCTGCTTTTCCAATTTGTCTGTCTAAATGCAATTAAATGCTGCAAGACTTGCCATAACAAACTGCTAAATTGTCACTGTCATCTACTGAAAGAGACACCTCAAGTTACTGGGGGCACTGTTCATTTCCTGCTGGCAGATAAGGGATCTGTCCTGCTGTCAAGTGTCAGTGGCTGTCAGGCGGTGCTGGGATGTGCCCAGACTTCAGAGCGCACAGAGAGTGCTGGGATGGCACTTAGACTTGTTCTGCTGCTTGGCTTTGCTGCTTCAGGGGTGCATTTACATTTTCAGCTTCCCAAAGAATTACTTCAGGTTGTAACAGGTGAGGGTAATTCCTCAGGGGAAAAGCAGAGAGGGAGCAGGAATTTAAAGGGGTGAAGTTTTGGCTTTGGTTATTTTTGTGCGACAGGGCACAGCTCTGTTCTTTGGCCGTGGTGAAGGAACAAGCTGTGGTTTTTATCATTTTGGGTCTCTCTGCAGGAACTGGCAATCACAGTGTCATTTTGTTTTCTCCACTCAGACTTATGCTTTGTACTGAGTATCTCCATTTCCACAGACCAGCAGAAAATTTAAATGGAGGGAGAGAACAAAAGTTTTTTTTTGTTGAGTTAGCTGTAAATGCATCATAAGACAATCCTTTCTTTTTGAGAACAGCAGCCTTGCTACCTGAATTTGGTCTGTCTCTAACATTGAACTCTCACTTGTTTTACCTTTTTGCTTCTCATTCCTTGTTTGAAACGGGAAGAGCCCACCAGAGGCTGTTTTCAGCCTTAATTACTTGGCATAATTTGAGACACTGAGGAAACTCGTGGTAGTTCAGACACTTTATTTTGGGCTGCTGGCTCTCTTATTGATTGATGTTGCTTTTTTCCTCACACGCTAATTTAGTGGGAGAAAATACACACCTTTTTTTCTTTCTGTCCTCCGCCATCCAAAGCATCTGGAAGCAGCTGCCTGTGTGCCAGGCCATTACTGAGGGGAAGTGGCTGTGCACTGATGCACATGAACATTTCTTTCTGACACGTTTGGCTCTAGTGCCGTTGGAAGGCAATGTTTTGGCTTCTGGAGCTGGTATTTACGTTTAGAGCTTCACTGTCAGTTTGCTTCATGGCTTGGAGACTTGAGGTTGTCCATCCTCAGACCCAGCACGAGTGTTGGAGAGCCCTTCTGCTCCTGCCCCTTGTGAAGGGATTTCTTTGCAGTGACTCATCCAGTCACAGAATCAAAATGTTTATGGTGTCTGTGCCTTGGCAAGGCCATCTGCAGTGCCCCAAACACAAATCCATCAAAGAGATTGTTGCAGAGCAGCCATGTGTATTAGCTCTATTTATCAGATAATTAATTTTGGTAGCAGGGAGAAGGGATGACCATAATTTACAATGCAGTTTGGGGCCACGTGGAAGGAAGAAAAACTCTGTAGTATTATGGGCTGCAAATGGGAATTTTAAACACACCTTAGTATCTCAGTGAATATACTAAATACATTAGGTAACCTAACCAGAAGGTCATCTTTGTCACAGGGTAGTCCAGTTCATGTCCTGTTTCTGGCAGGAAAGGAATAATTTCCCCCTGTATGAGTTTCTTCAGTAAGAGATGGGGTTTGGGGTTTTGTCTGGGATTTTTTTTGTGTGTTTTAGTGTGGCATAAATCTCAAGAGGCAGTGTTATCGGTTCTCTGGCAGCAGTCATGTTTTAATATTTTTTAAACAATATTGTATTTATAGGCCAGCAAAAAGATTCGAACAATTTTAAGCCACAGATTCTGCTTAGACTAGGAGATGTGGAAATAAACTGTCCCAGGCAGGGCCTGAAACCTATAAATGTATAATCAGCCCCACTGCTATTTCCTGGATGCATTTTGTTGCTGAATGCCCTGCCAGGGACTGCAAGATGATTTTACCTTGGTTTTCCTGCCCTTTGTCAGGAGAGAAGGAGTACACATCACCTATATCTTCTCAGAGCACATGGAGTTCTGCCTTCCACCCCTCAGCAGCCATGTAGAGGCAGGGAGAACATTTATCCTGGATACCTCTTTATTCCTTCAGTGTTTTCAGACTGGGCGTTTCCATTTGACAAAATACATACCACATGCAAAATTTCACCTATGTTTTTTCATAATTGGGGTGACCTCTTTTATCAGTAGCTCAATAGCGAGCAGGTAACGTCTTTTAAAATTTATTCTCCTTCCCTGCAGTTTTCCTCCATTCTCCACAGTTTCTAGCTGGAGGGGAGAGAACCAAACTGAGCATTCGGTTTTATTTTCCAGTTCAGCATCCCCTGCACTCCTGCAAGCAAAATGCGGGTCACACTCCAAACACCAGATAAATGGCTCATTTTACCTCATCTCCGAGTGAAACAGTCCAGCTCACTTTTTTCTGCTGTTACAACGTATTTGGTGTTGTTCCGTTTGCAATATTTGTCGCAAGTTCCACTCTGATGACCCCTGCGATCCTCTTGGCAATGTCTGTGAGTGGTGTTGTTATAGCACGAGGGAACCAGCAAAATTCCCTTTACTGCTGCATGACTCTCTGCAGAAATTCCAATTCCTTTGTAACATGGTGCATTGTTAGTTTGCTGTTTATTTTATCTTGGATAGTTGCACTGACTGTTGTGACTGTCAAAGGAATCAAGGCTTACACCAGTTAGTGATTTAGACTGAAAATTTGACTGTGTCCTGGGAAGTGAGACACTCTTCCAAAGTGATATCAGAATTTGAGCTGGTTAAAATGTGAGATTTCAGGGTTTTTTCCTGTTTTTTACATTCAATTTTTTAACTTTGCAGTAATTTTTTACATGTGAGTGGTGGTTCAATATTTCGTCAACTCATCTTTCACGTATGTTCTCCCATGTTCTTTTGAAAATCATGATTGCCTTGCACTGGCCAGATCACAGCCCCCTTTATCAGAACAAAGCATCAGCT
Source organism: Mystacornis crossleyi (assembly GCA_013400655.1). Classification (NCBI taxonomy): domain Eukaryota; kingdom Metazoa; phylum Chordata; class Aves; order Passeriformes; family Timaliidae; genus Mystacornis; species Mystacornis crossleyi. The sequence goes on from VYZQ01065856.1 coordinate 32,991, forward strand.
TTGAGCTGCAATGAAGGGTTTGACACATGTACCAAAATCATACGTTAAGACATGTCCATGGTAAAGGAGTGCAGGATGTTACTGCCATCATGTTGGAAAAGGTGAGAATAATAAGAAACATGTAAATTGTAAAACACATCACATTATTTTAATATTGCACTCATAAACCCCTAAATTTAATTTTTGAAAATTCATAATCAGAATACATTTTATTCCACAATATCTTTGTTGAAGTTTGTATTGAATCAGTAGAATTAGTAGAAATTTATTTTTTAGCAAATATCATTGGATCCAAGACCCTACAAACAAACAATGTATCCTAAGGGGGGAAAGGCCCTTCAAGACAAGCAGGTCCTTATTAGAAACTCCATAAGATTGGTGCTAAACACACCTTATGTTCTTGCCAGCTCTTTCTCGATCACCCTCTACTGCAGGAGTAGCGGGAAGGAAGAGTTGTTCTTTCCTACACCTCTTTTATGAGGCTCTGAAATCCAAGACACAATCAGGTATTTACATCCTAAGGAAGTGTGTGGTAGACGTCAACCTAAATGAATTATTTTAATACAAAAATAAATTATTTATGTGCATATTTTTGAGATTGACAATAATCAGTCCAAGATGACAAATTTATTTTGCTAGGTAGTGTTCCCCCAGAGACAGGACCAAATGGGGCAGCTGGGGTGGGGCCCCTCAGTTTGGACAGAAGATTGAGGGGGGCATGGACCTGCCTTGCCAAGGCACAATGTCAGGAGAAACAACCAATGTGGAGCTGTTCATCATGTCCTGGAAAATTGGAGCTATGAGCAGGACACTGATTTTAAAGGAATGTTTGTGCTGTTGAACATCCCCAGTGAAGGGCTGCAGATTCGCAGGCTGTTTGCTCCCATGCCGACAACCACACAGATCAGCT